>CM037935.1:4754107-4999650 GCA_021346845.1 Apeltes quadracus | reverse complement strand
TGTTGGGATTTCCTATCCCCCCGAGTTGGTTGATGAGAAGAATCCAATACGGCACTCAATTAAAGTTAAAAAAGTTACCATTTTATTTAGAAGAGATAAAGTGCTACATGAGCAATCCTCCGCAGGTATACCTGGAGACCTGAAACACGCTTCGCAAGCTGTCCCTCTCAGAGTCCGTCCGCTGTCTGACTCTGCTCTTTTTTATAACCTCTCTTGTCCTTGAACGTTGGTTCAACCCAGTTCATCCTTCTGTAACATTCTGCCTTCCCCGAACAATGAGTGCCTGGTACTCCTTCACGCAGCCTTCGGCCTTGCCCTGAAAATGGGTTCAAACTGGCTCTCCATCCGGCCACACGTGCGCTATCTCAGATAATATTTGATCTTCATTTTTTCCTGTGCTCTCCCTTCGACCATTCACATTGTCTGCCTTATATGGTCTCATCCGGTCACACCATCTTTTCTACAAGTCAAAAGATTATAAAAAAACACACAAACAGAAACCCACATCTCACAGTTTCCCCCTTTTGATCTCTTCCAGAGATCACTCTAGCTGCTGGTGAGATCGGAGAGTCGTAGCACATTGTTATGAACTTAGTTAATGTGACCTCAGTTTTTGTTGGCCGTTACCAGAAAGTGTGCGGACTAAACCGTGTTGTTTTCAACCCGGCTGCAATTTGATTAGCCGGCTTGTATTCATTCAGATTTCCCCTAGGGAACCAATGGCATCAATATAAGTGGGACTTTGGTAGGTGAGGTCAAATGAACGGGTCGGATCAAAAGTTGTGTCGCCGCCGTCGTTTAGTGAGCGCTGCGTCTCCACTTTCTATGCTTTTCACCAATTTGTTTCTGATCATGGTCAGTGGTGCGGCCAGTCTGACCATTGTTGACCCAATTGTTTTGGTTTGGACTCTGGGAAAAAGCCTCTGTCCCACGCAATCGTAACATAACCCCAGACATTTTCAGCCCCCCGACGCATGGCGTCCTCCTCCTCGGGATCCCTGAGTATTGGTTCTGTGATAGCTCTTATACACTTAGCAAACGCAAAGACACCCATTACAACCCCCAAGCGATTATGGCAATATTAAGCATGCTGACATTCTATATTTTTAACTAAACTAACTGCGGAGAATTGAGAAAGATAGAACAGAGGAGAGGATAGCATTGTGCATTTCTTCGTCGCTGGTCTTCTTCTTTCGTTGTAGACAGTGGACACAGATCACCATGCACTGGGTGTCTGTCGGTCGGACTGCCCGTTGTGAACCCGTCCGTGGTCACTGCAAAGATGGTGTCAGTTGATTGACACTTGTTGTGGGTGTAGGCTGGTCTGAACCTACTATTGATAACCTTCTCCCCGGATTAAGCATTATACCTCATTACACCTTACACAAACTAATTGAAGGGTGTAAGTATCTTATAACATGTTGTTCACTGTTTTTTGTCAATACAGAAAACACTTTTATTCATACTTTCATCACTGATTGCAATTCCTTGACTAATAAATCATAATTTCATAATCGCTTGTCAGAATTTTATTCAAATATAATCGGTCAGGGGATCGAGATGACTCCCCAACATGCTGCAGTTCCTCCAATTCTCATCATCCTGTTGAGATTCCTGTTGGTTCAAATTAGTTATTCATGGTAGCATCCAGCCATCGCTGCTGTAATCCTCCAAAGTATTAGCGTCACCCAAGCGAAGAGCGATACAGCCACTGAGATCAAAACAGTGATTCTTTCACTTGCTGAACTGTGATTCCAGCATTTTACTTAAAAGGATGTGTGTGGATTTATTTGTTTAATTTGTAAATTATACTCTAAACTTAACTCACACAAATGGTGTGTGTTGATCCGTCACTGGGGTCCACCTCGCCCCCCCCCCCCCTTTTGATCTTCCCTCCTCCCTTGCCGGTGTGAGCCCCGCCTTCTCGGCTCCAATGTCCACGTTGCCATGGTGATCACACACAATGTTCTCACCTAGTGTGTTTCAAATGTCTTTGCCCATCAATGTTTCTTCTTCTTTCTTCGTCCCTGGTACAGCTTCTCTTCTCTGCTCTCGTCAGGGCTCTTACTTTGTCAACTTGGAATCGTTTGTGCTGACACGACTGTCTTTGGTCGTTCTCCAAAGGTTCTGCTTCCTTGACGTTTCACTTTCATGACAACGTCCAAAAGAGTAAAAGTTCTCTTTAATTCTGTGGATGTTCAGACTCACCAAATGAGTCCTGGTTTCTTTTGCTCCTCAAGACTCTTGTCGTCTCTCGTTCAGATCATGCAAGCATTCCGTAATGTTTCAGTTGATGGGCTGTAGTTGTTGGTTCTTCTTCTCTTGGTGTGGTGTGGTGGGAGGTTGGTGGTACAGAGGGAGATCACAGCGGGTGGCGAAGCGGAGTCCAGTCCAGGATCCACTCTATCTTTCTCTTATGATAAAAACAAACAGAATTCCGTTAAACATCTTCTATCAATTTTAGACATCCTTCTTTAAAATGTCTTCCCTATTTATGTTTTTTTTATTTAGGAATTGCACTGTGATTAAATATAAATATGTGTGTGTGTCTATGTGTCCATTTGTATTTTTGTTTCCATTAAACAAAACCTAAGTACCTGTAAGTTGACTCATGATCTAGGTATTGCTTACCAATCCCTGCGTTGCCGATCCACCACTGAGCTCCATCTTACAGACCCCCCCTAAACCTCCGGGCGTTATTAATCCCTCCTATAAGTGACCCTAATGGCTTACACTTGGGCTCTTCACTGGTTCCAACTAGGTGACCCTATTGTACTCACCTCCCTGGTTAGCCAGCCACGCCTCGGAGGAGTCAGGTATCTGTAAAACTGAGTCATCAGCGGTGCAATCCCCATTAAGACAAATTACTCTATGTGTGTAGCTCATGTGGCAATAAATGGCTCCTGGATTGTGATCCTGCATGAGGTGGATCCAGTGTTCTCTCTCTGCTTGTTCGTGTGCTCGGTTCATGTCAGGTCCTCTGTGGCCTTCATGGCCTGATAAGGCAACTTCTGTGTAGGAAAAACATTGAGCAGACAACATGATTTCTTTTCTCTTCATATTTTCTGCTTTGTTCTCTCCCATTTGTTCATTTTCTTTAACGACTGGTTAAGCTTGGTAAGATAAAAAGTTCCATCATCTAATTGTTCAAAAGTTAGAGTCCCCTTTAATTTCTTAAGTAATTAGTACCGTTTATTTGTTCCATCAGTCCTGCTGACTGTGGATAATAAGAGCACTGTTAATTTACATTCTTCCCAAAAGTAGAACAGATCAGAATATTGTTGACACAGTGTGCTCTGGCCAAAAACAAAACCTTCCCTCTGGTGTCTCAGTCCTCTTTCTTCTGATTGAGGCTTTTTGCCTTTGTTAAAACATCCTGTGCATTATAATTAAAAAACATTTCTATGATTGTCAGACAATAATCCTTATCTTTACATTTAATTTAGTCTAATGAAGCCCTATACTTATGTTTTCTTGTAATTTAAATCTTGGGATTGTGTTTTTCACAATCAATGCATGCCAACAAATGTTTATCAGTACTTCCATCCCCCCTTTTGAGCATGTGTCAAACATGCTCATCATAGCCAAATAAGTTCCATACGTGTTTACCTTCTTCCCGCATTGTCCCACAGTTGTATTTTTCCCAAAACTTCTTCCCCAAGACAGTTGATCAGGTAGTTTGCGTTTTCCTGTTGAACCGTTCACCACCAATTGTTGCTGTGCATTTAAACCTGCGATTTCCGAAGGTAGTTTACTTTATTCAGTAGTTGTAATCCTAATTATCATCAATTATCCTTTTTTTTTAAGTCGTAAGTGTCCATTCATTGCTTGCAAGCAGGAGGTCAAATGGTGCTCTGTGCAGATGGCGCCTCAGAGCTTTCATACACACACGTGAAGGTCGTCCTTAGTGGCCGGCGTGAAACATTGCAAACCAAGTTTAGATAAGAACCACAGGCCTCCTTTGTTTGAGCCTTTGCGTAGGAAAAAGTTGACTCGTACTCCCTTCTTCAGACACAGCTGCAGATGATAAACTTTGTATCACCCTGCTTTCGCACGTCAGTTCAATACAGACAATAATCACACTTTTAGCATAAGACTATGTTTTAACATGTTTTACCATTACATTCTACTCTTTTGATTATTCTTTAATCACCTGATAATAGGTCTGTTCGTTATCCCCTTGTATTTGAGTGAAGTCCATTACCCATTTATATCCCAGATAAATATTTGCACTCAGGATTCATTTCATTTAACACTGTGTGTTCTTGAATCTGCTTCCTTCATAAGAGGAGGAATATCCTTTAGGCTGCCCTGTTGGCCCCCCGTTTCCCCGCATTCATACAACAACCCTCCACATCTGTCCACTGTTCAGTGACACGTCAGTTTCTCAAAACCCTTCGTTGTTTCAATAAAGAATTGTTTTAGTCTTCTCTGTTTGGGGTAAAGAATGCCCGTTCATCTCTTATCTCTGACCTTGAGTCTCTGTAGAAACATTTCAGTACGTCACCATTTTTATTCTCTTAGACAGAGTGAGGAGTCACTTCATAAATTTCTTTTGGCCTTTGTGTAACTAATTAATCACCTCTTGTAGTTAAACCAAAACTGTTGAGTTAAATTCTTTCACCTCAGTCACTCGTGCTTCATCCCAACAGCGTTCATTCATTTTGAAGAAACAGGCTAAACAATTATTTCATAATACCAATTGTTGTCTCGTTTGTAAACCTGTTTTTGGATCTATGATCCCTAATTGCACCGACAGATATTCTGTGTGCCGGTATTCGTTTGTAGTCTTACGCTCATCGTGACATTTGATCAATTAATAAACCCATTCATACACCTTTAAAAAAAAAAAAAAAAAAAAACATTCTAAGGTTAAAATAACGGATTTGCATGCTTCTGGAATTGCACAGAAATATTACCTTGCATCCTCTACCATTCAAGTTAAGTTATTTCTTTTATCTCGCATTTGTTGTACTTCTCTCCTGTTTCCCATGTGTTTGTGTTGGTTTGTGCATGACCTGTTGAAGACAGGTCCCTGTCCATTGAAGAGGGATCCACCACCTCCACTTGTCCTCTCCTTCCTCTCCTCCATCCAAACACCATCCCGTCTTTTGAAGGCCTCCTCCCTGCTCCACTCTTTTGTCCCCCCACAGACCCCCGGTCCACAGGCCTCCACGTCTCTATTTGTCTCAGGAATACACATAAGAACAAACAGGTTTCAGATACGTCAACATCATCATCAGATTATTCTCTTTTTTTTTTTTCTTTCTGCTCCGCAGCCCTGTTGCTGCTGGCATAAACAGATTAGTTTGGGCTCAGGAATAATGTACTGGTATTTGTTGCTTACCAGTCACTCTGTCCGATCTGGTGCAGCCGCCTGTAGCTGGATGCTGCAGTTCTGGCTTTGTTCAATGCAGACACAAGGTCTGGGCTCTGGCTCTGTGGGACCAGGGCTGTGGTTTGTGATGGGGACTGAGGAGGTGGAGGAGGATGTGACGGATGAAGACTGGAGGGAGAGTCGGAGGAAAGACAGGCAGAGGAGGCTTTGTCTCCCGTATATCACTTCTTAAAATAAAAAGAAAACAAATCAGGAGAATTAATCACAAGTTATCACGTCTCATCTTGTTATTCACTTTTTTCCACCATCCCTTCTTACTCCCTTCTTGCGCTTTAACATACATTTTTTTTTTTTTTTAAATCCTCAGCAACCTTCCCCCTTTTGCTGTCATAACTTCCATTTTTTGTTGCTGAATGCCCCCATTCTATATTATGTGTATTATTATCTATTCACGCTTTTATCTAAACTTATTTTCCCGGACTGATTTCAGTTAATAAACCTGCTTGTTTTTTTTCTGCTAACAGGAACTGCCAATTCTTATTAGTTTCAGTAGCACAGAGTAAGAAAAGTGGGCTTTTAGAGGGGATGAGAACTTTAAAAACACCAGTCCGGTTTTTCTAGTAAAGCGGATGTTGTCACTCTCCTCCAACTCAAGCGGATCCTGGCCTCACAAAACCAAACTAATCCTGTAACGGACTAGGGCAGAGGACTTTGAGAAGAGTCTTAGACTCCCTGTGCACAGTTTCAGGTCCAAACCTTGAAAGGAGAAAAAAGTTTTGACATCCGGCTCGAAGGACAAATTGTGTTAGAAAAAGAGAAGACACGTCTGCCACTCAATTTCTGACCTGGAAAATACTATATATTTTTTATTCATCTTTTGGAAAAAAACTTTTTGTAACCCCTTTTAAAAAAATAAATTATAATACTACAGAATGTGTAACCCACGAATCCAAAAATGATAAGGTTCCCCATGACCTCGCCCCATAGTGGTGGGCCTATTTTCAAACGCTTTTCCTGAGGACTTTGCATATGTGAGAGTGCGCGGGCATGCAGTTAGTGCAGAAAGCATTTCTTCATTGCAGGCGGCGGTGTGTGTGTGTGTTTTTCACTTCCCTTATCATGTGAGCTCTCAGCATGGACACCGTCTCGCCTTCACATGCAGCTTCCTTCTGTGCCGCCGAAGAGCCTCTTGTTGTATTTAATACCGCATCGAACCCAGCCGGTGCCGAGAGAACCGCACCCTCTCTTTCCCCCTCGTATGCAGGTGGTTTTTCCGAATTACGCCGTTCTTGGTTGTTTTTGTCCACAGCTTTAATTTGTATCCAGTAAGGAAACCATGCAGTTTCCTTTTTTCTCCACACACTCCCCTTATCGCATTTCGACTCTTTTTTTAATTTTTAATTTTTATTATCTCTCCTACTCCTCGATATCTGCGCCAGTGACACTCAGTCTGCCAAATTAACGCCTTTCTTTTTCTCACCGCGCATCCCGTGTGTTCAAACATCATGTTTCTTTTTCCCGGTAGTATCTCCAACCACTGCCACCAACAACAGCCTCCGCTGGCCGTTCATTATTTTCCATCGACACCCCGGCGCTGGCCCCCAGCCGCCGTCAACAGTTTCCCGATCATATTCACCTTCCATTTCAACAACAGTCCCCCAGTTTGCATCTATTTTACCCGATCAGACAACTGGTCACCTCCGTGTGACACCGTCAATGTTCTCCGCAGCTCCAGAAAGCTTTCCCCGTCTGTTCTGAAATCTTATGTTATACTTCCAGAACCCCTTTTAAATTAACGCTTCGAGATCAATGTAATATTGAAGGGGTTTATATTATATATATTTTAACTCTCCTCTTCTCACCCCTTGCTCACACACATACTCACTCACACAGACACACAAGCTGCACCCTCAGAGACTGCAGCCCAGGATTTAAGGAGCTTTTACTCCTAGGGACTCTAACCCGCAGGATTTAAGGAGACTTTCCTCCTAGGGACTCTAACCCACAGGATTTAAGGAGGTTCACCTTCTAGGGACTCTAACCCACAGGATTGAAGGAGACTTTGCTCCTAGGGACTCTAACCCACAGGATTTAAGGAGACTTACCTCCTAGGGACTCTAACCCACAGGATTTAAGAAGGTTCACCTCCTAGGGACTCTAAGCCTGGGATTCGGGGGTCCTCAAATCCCCAGGACTCCAACCTAGCGACTTCAGCCCTCGTCAGGGTCTGATGGGGTTGCCAAACCAAAGACAGTTTTCGGGGGTCCTCAAATCCCCAGGACACTCACCTAGCGACTTCAGCCCTCGTCAGGAACTGATTGGGTTGCCAAACCAAAGACTAGGATTCAAAATCCTTTTATTTGTGTCAGATCATTGATCCCTTGGTACTCGCCGGTACCCACCAAACCCAATAGGATCCCTGATCCTTTAATTTGTGTCGGATAGAAGATCCCTTGGTACTCGCCGATACCTACTAAACCCAATAGTACTCGCCGGTACTATTGTTGTGCACTTTTACCGGTTTCCTTAATATTAACTTTAGCGAATTGCTCATGCATCAATTTGATTCCTTCACCACCAATCCACAACGTACTCCTTATTTTAGATTATCCAATATGCAGAATTAGTGGAAACAGGTTTCTGCTTACCTTGGTTTGAGGCGGCCTGGGAGTACGCAGTGTTCAGCGGATGAAAGCGTCTTGGACCGAATTCACCTATACAGGAAAACTTCTCATCCCGGAATGAGCCCCCAAAATTGTTGGGATTTCCTATCCCCCCGAGTTGGTTGATGAGAAGAATCCAATACGGCACTCAATTAAAGTTAATAAAGTTAACATTTTATTTAGAAGAGATAAAGTGCTACATGAGCAATCCTCCGCAGGTATACCTGGAGACCTGAAACACGCTTCGCAAGCTGTCCCTCTCAGAGTCCGTCCGCTGTCTGACTCTGCTCTTTTTTATAACCTCTCTTGTCCTTGAACGTTGGTTCAACCCAGTTCATCCTTCTGTAACATTCTGCCTTCCCCGAACAATGAGTGCCTGGTACTCCTTCACGCTAGCCTTCGGCCTTGCCCTGAAAATGGGTTCAAACTGGCTCTCCCTTCGGCCACACGTGCGCTATCTCAGATAATATTTGATCTTCATTTTTCCTGTGCTCTCCCTTCCACAATTCACATTGTCTGCCTTATATGGTCTCATCCGGTCACACCATCTTTTCTACAAGTCAAAAGATTATAACAAAAACACACAAACCGAAACCCACATCTCACACATGTTAAGATAAGATAATCCTGCGGAGGATTTACAGCAGTGTGGTCAAAGTGCCAACAAGAGATATAGTTAAAAAACGATCGAAACGAGTATTATAAAATGCAAGATAAAAAAACAAGACTACGCAATAACTCAAATGAAGTATTATATATAGAGAGGTTGACTATGGCACCGGATTGATGTTTTGTGAGCTACTCTAATACACATGTACTTTTTGTGCAATTATGGTTACTGACCCCCCTGTATTCAGATTTTGGGGGGCAGTTTTTCGAAAAAGCAAAGTTAAAGATAAATTTGACTGATTGCATTAATTGTGTAGCAAAACCCTCTAGACAGCAAGGAAAGCCAACACCTCTGGAATACTCCCAGTATACTCCCAGTATTCCAGAGGTGTTGGCTTTCCTTGCTCTGCAAAACATCTCTCTGACGATTACACCTCGCCCTGGTGTTCTGAAGGTACGCGTTACATGATCCCAAGAGCCAATGTCTACACAATAAACCCCACATCTACACCAAAAAGGGGAATGCTTTTATCAAAACAGAAAAGAGCCACAATGCAAGTGTTTATCCGGCAGGAGTACCAATCACTCCAGATGTGGAAAAGCGGAAATATACACACAGCAATGTTTCTTGTGAAAGACGTATTAAGAACAACAAAAGTAGATAGTTTGCTGTGGAAAATTTGCAGGTGAAACATTTAAAATATCCAAAATACTGAAAGTTGAAGTTCAAGCACTGAAGTGGACACAAAGTGTGATGAATTAAGGTGGAAGCAAATGTCAGTTGAAGTTTCAGGTGAAGCGTGTAAGCATTGTAAGCAGTTGAAATAAATTGGGTGAGATGTAGCTTAAGGCAAATCTATGTGCGCCTACGGCTGACAATGTTCATTTCAACATTTTAAATGATTCACATAACGAAGGCGTCGAAAGGGCAGTTAGAACACAGGTACGAAAGTTGAGTTGTCGGTTTCCGAGAGAGCAGGAGAGCAGGGAGGCTATGACGATAGCAGTGGAATTGTGAGTGAAGGGGTAACCTCTGTGATGCTCAGGCTTAGAAATGCTACAAAAAAAGCTACTAATCTGGTGGGTCAAACTGTTTCGCCGAAATCTTTCAAGTGTAACTTCCAATAAACACACATTTTTGTTTGGAAAGTTTTTCTTTATTCTTGGATTGTTATAAGATTACATCTATCAAATGGTCCGTTTATTTTTTCCATTTGGATGGAGTCAGGTGCAGAACAAATGCACTCATTATTACAAAATAACAAAAAGAATTCATGAGGCACCCAAAATCAGCATTATAAATGGCAGAAGAAGACGTTGACTTTCTGGTTGCGTCCCACCAACTTTAGTAATGTAACATCTTTTGAATATACTCGTTTGAACATAAACCATTTTCTCCTCAGCCTAAGAGCGCAACTGCTCACTCGGGTTTCTGGGCATTTGTATGAAAAAACAAACAAAAATGAGGGTAGATTTTCATTAGATAAACAAACCGAGTGTATGTTGCATAATAGGTATCTAAATGATACCTATGTTATTATTAAAAAACATGTCCCCACAATCAGACATTTAGACACTTGCGAGGCCCATCTAAACAATTCTTGTCAGTTGCCAATCTGCCACCAGGTTTCACAGAGCTAAAACATGGAGCATTATCCATTTCTCACAGAATGTTCTCTCACACAAAACTAAAACGCATCTATATAAAGGCTCAACTATTCTGACATAGTTCCCCCACATCGGTTGTTTGTGCACAGCAGTGTGAGTATGTTCATTTAAAAAAAAAGAAAAAACACTGTTTATGTAAATTTACGTAACTTGACATCTAGGCTGCAGGGGATACCAGTACTAACAGTGCGAGTATGTGCAAGCAGGTTATTAGCGTGTGTGTATGTGTGTTAAGACTACAGTTTATATAACCAAACCATTTGTGTGTTAGGAAATCGGTTGGCCACTATGAACATGCATTTACTACGTAGAGAATGTGAGAGCTGTAAATGTGTGAGCACTGATTTGCTTTGTGCCATAACGTGTGTAACCCGTATGGTTGTGAACTTGCGATAGTAATGTTGCAGTCCAAAAATGAGACGTTCAGGAACTAGCACGAGCAACATACCACAAAGGGATTTTAATTGCATTTTAATCCATGATTTTTACATTTTGCCCGGGGAGAAGTGTGCTCAGGTGACACTAGGACATGGGGCACGGAGAAGCCTGGGTTTGAACCGCCAATCTTGTGGTTCCCATCACACTCTCTACTCAATGCTTTGCCGGTTTTTATCATACTGACTTACTCAAAGCTAAAGCAAAACAAAAATTAATGCGTTGGAATACGTCATCCGAGCAATCATGAACGGTGCTCAGACCAACACAGGGCAGCCGCTCATGTTCAAACATAGTGTTTGCTATGGACAATCTGTGACTACCACAGAAGTAAAAAAACAAATCACCGCTCAGGTTCAGATTGGGGTGGCCTTTCCTCAGAGTTATGCCTCTCCAGTTACTGTATTCCCATCGTTGCCCGCGTATGCATTGAAGTCTCCCAGTGGGACTATGGAGTCCCTCCCCTATCCAGGAGTACTTTTCCAGAGTCGAGGCTGTGGGTAGAGTTAAGCCCCACTAGATCTAGCTGATAGTGCTCCCCCTCCAAACCCTACGTGCCTAGGGCCAGCATCTTCCACCTAGGTTTGTCTAGATCCCTGATTGTCACTGCCCCCCATGTAGCACCTGAACCCATCGGTTTCCCCCATTGGAACCCCTCGGTTTCCCCCTATGGCAGCGAAAGTAGGGGAACCCCGCACAAATCCTTTGACATCCTTGGATGTCATGATGAAACCAGAGAAAATACACTAAGTATATCTAATTTTAGGAAATTGACATCCGAAGAAGCAGGTAAGTAAGGCTAGTCAGTGTCATTAGGCTACACTTTCTGTTGTGATCTCGAAGGTTTTTCACTTTGACCTTCACTGAGATCAATAGGAGGTTTTCCTGGCTTTGTGCTTGTTGCCTCTAGGCAAGTGTTTTTTGTACTTAATAAAGTCTGGTTGGCTGGACAGCCTGACAGTGGGAGCCAAATTGACATACATACAAGGCATGCATCAAGGCTACTCATAGGTTTTCTTCCTCAGCTTCAGGTGATACAGTCTCAGATAACAGACATATTAAGCAGGGGGCTGGACCAGCTCACAGCTAGTCACCTTTTCCACATACAGGAGAGAGACACACAACACAATACAACTTGACAACAGGGGCCTGTACCATGAAGCTGGTTTAGGTGGCTAGCCAACTATGTTTCAGCTTAGTTTCCACCAAGCCTGGGTTTATGGTAGGCCTACTATAAAGTAGCTCGGTTTCAAACGGTATTCGTTGCCATAGTAACTTACGCTGCACGGCTAACCTGCTCCGGGGCAGGTTATGTTCTGGATTTGAGCGCTGAGTCAGAAGTTTGACCAATCAGCGGTGAGCAAAGAAACAGCTGACATAATTAATTCCTAGCTTGTTCTCTGTTGCAATCATTGCAATGGCTTCACCTTTTCTTCCAAATACTGTGGACATCTCAGCGCAGATTGTTATAAGAGCACTTGGTAGAGTTTTTAGGGACAGACAAAATCCCCTTGACTTTCCTGATACTTCCTTGTATGAAAGATACAGATATTCTGCGGAAGGAATAACTCATTGTTGCAAAGTTGTTGAGCCGTACATAACAAATGTGACTCGTCGAAGCCGCATTTACTGTACCGCAAATGGTTTGAATTATATTTTTATATAGATATTTTTTAACTTACACGTTTACGCTATCAGCAATGTTCCTTTAATATTGTTCTCTTGCTTTGGCAGCAGAGACGGTGTTACTGCGTGCTTGAAAAACATTTTTACATTCTTAATATTTCGGAAGAATAATTTCTTGCTCCTCTGCGAAAAAATATATATTTTTTTCCCTCTCTCTCTCTCTGTCTCTCTCTCTCTCCATATCGAATGTGATTGGTTGTTCGGTGGCAACGTCACTTTTTTATTAGTATTATGATGCTTATGTACACAGTAGACGAACAACTGCACCTCCAGCCACCGGTCCGTTAAGCTTCTGAAGTTTGCGGATGACTCATTGGATTGATCTCTGGTAGGTATGAGTCCAGCTGAAGAAATTCAACCTGCCAAAGACGATGATGGTGCACTTCTACAAGGCCATCATCGAGTCTATCCTCTGCTCCTCTATCACCATCTGGTACGCTACAGCCAAGGACAAGGGCAGGCTGCAGCGTGTCATCCGTTCTGGAGAGAGGGTGATCGGCTGCAATCTGCCGTCTCTCCAGGACTTGTTCGCTTCCAGGACCCTAAAGCGAGCTAGTAAGATTGTTGCTGACCTGTCTCACCCCGGACAAAACCTGTCTGTGCCCCTTCCATCTGGCCGGAGGCTGTGGTCCATCAGGACATCCCACCGGTCATTTTCTTTTTTTTCTTCTTTTTAACCCTTATTCCTTTATTTTTAAACTAACCCACAGCCTTAGATTACTAACCCAAAGTATTATATTTTATTCATTGCACTATGTTGTCCTGTTGTCCATTGTCTTCTCTTGTCATGCACCAACCGCCAAGTCCAGCGGTTCCTAGACCTCTGTGGAAAACATCACAGCGTCAAGGAAAGATTGTTTGGAGAATTCATGAGGAGTTAGGAAAAGACAACCACGGTGTTTAGGGGTTCAGGAAACATCAGGAATCATTTATTGACAAAATATGTTAAGACATACAAGGAATTTGATATTCTACTTTCACTAAGCTACCTAGATATGATGCAACGGGAGACGCATGTTAGTGACGTCAGTGTGTGCAACGACAACATTTTAATATTGGCACTGCAAGGACGCAAAAGATCTTCTATCTTGTTGTAAAGGAAGGTTGAGTGGTTGCTATACTAAAGGAGCTAAGTAAGGAAGTATTGAAACTCCTTTCCTTAGCATTCCGAGAATGTGAACGGCTCTTATTATGGCGGCTTAAAGGACTCCAGTCATACTTTATAATGAACTCCACCTGATTAATTTCACCCACATCACAATATTTTCCTTAACCAAAACCTTTATTTTCAACACGTTTCGCTCTTATGAGGGTACACTACTCTGCGCTTATTATTCCAAACATTTTTACTGCTTTAGTCCTGCTTGACCAGGACTTCAGAGATATTAAATCGCAATGTGATCTTTCAGTTGGAATAAAAAATACATGGATAAATACACACATATTACCTTTGGACGGAGCCAGACCTTTTTGACAAATTCAGTCAGACTGCTCAAAAACAGTAACCAAAAAGCAAATGGCAAACTTAATTAGTTTCCCCGGGTGCTGCCGGCTGAGGGGATGAACGCACAGCTGTCCAGCTCGGATATAGGATATGATGTGTGTGTGTGTGCGTGTGTGTGTGTGTGTGCATGAGAGCTTGCAGATCGGACCGCATGTCACTGTGTGTTTGTGATCCAGGAAAGACGGAGGCTCTAAGGGGTTTATGCATGAATACTTTATTAGCATTTAATTGTGCTAGTATAGTAAGAAATGTTCTGGTGGCTTCAAGTGGTCCATCTCTACTCACTAACGATCTGACATATGGAGGGACGTCTGATTCACACACATCATCATAACAACCAATGGGACATTTTAAGTGAACCGTAAAATAAGAACGATGCAGCTTTGCATTAATTTGCTCTTTTAAGCTGTGTGTGTATATGTGTGTGTGTGTGTGTGTGTGTGTGTGTGCGTGCTGCCAAAATTTAGGGACAGCTGTCGGCAGCACAACTGGTGACAGATTATTTTTTGTTGTTGGATATTTATAACAACTCATTAAGAGTTCATTCAGTTAAAGTGAAACCCTACGGGAAGGCCTTTAAAAGGATTTAATACGACCCTATCAGAGTTGTAAAAAAGGGATTGTGTTTCTTATTCTAAAGCCGGGTGGACATAATGAGATATTGTGAGAACGGAAAGCCTCCTTTGGGTTTCTTTAAGCTCAACTTCTCCTGAAGTGACAGCTTCATTGCAGACACCAAATCTTTCAGCGTTTGAGTCTGCATTAAAGAAAAAGAAAAACCCATGTACCGCGACAGAAACGTTCGAGTTGTGTGTTAATTTCGTTATCCACTAGCTCTGTTGGCTCTGTTAGCTCTGCTAACATCTAACTAGCTCTCCTCCAACCGATAGTAGAAGACACATCCTATTGGAGGCAGCGGAGGCATTCTGTCATTCGCTAGGCTAAATACTGGATGTAGAGTGGTATGAACTTGAAGACAAAGAGCTTCTTTCCAAACCAAGTGTCTCTGAAAACGTTTTCAGAGCTGCAGATCCCATTCAGGGACAAATCAAAATTCTGCCATGCTGCTTTCCTATATGCTTTAAATATTTCATGAGCTTAGTCGTAAAAAGTGCATATTAATGTCACTGAGTAATTAATCAATTATTAAGTTGATCATGGTGAAACACATTGGAGCTACAAAAAGAATTAAAGTAAAATAATAATGAACAAGGAGCTTCCGAAGGAAGAGTAAGTCGTTTCTACAGTTGTGTAGAGTCAGCAGAGATGACATTAAAGGAGACAAGTTGATATATCAAAAAGCCTGAGAGCCTGACTGAATTACATATTTAACTTGTTTTCCGGTGTGTACTACTCACGTCGACAACTTTATTTCACCAATGCTAGGAGGCAACACTGACAATGTCTTTCCAATCAAGCTGTTTATAAATCAAGGCGACGGCAGAGAAAGAGAGAAAGCAATAACAACTAGAAAATGCATTTCCTGCTGAAAATGCGTTGAAATGCAAAAGTTGAAATTAACTGAAACAATTGCTGAAAATATAGAAATAAGAAAAGCTGAACTATTTGAAAGGATTGCTGAAAATATAGAAATAAGAAAAGCTGAACTATTTGAAAGGATTGCTAAAAATATAGAAAGAAAAGTTGAAAACAATTTGAAAGGATTGCTGAGAATATGGAAAGAAGAAAAGCTGAAAACAACTTGAAAGGATTGCTGAAAATATAGAAAGAAGAAAAGCTGAAAACAATTTGAAAAGGATTGCTGAAAATATAGAAAGAAGAAAAGCTGAAAACAATTTGAAAGGATTGCTGAAAATATGGAAAGAAGAAAAGCTGAAAACAACTTGAAAGGATTGCTGAAAATATAGAAAGAAGAAAAGCTGAAAACAATTTGAAAAGGATTGCTGAAAATATAGAAAGAAGAAAAGCTGAAAACAATTTGAAAGGATTGCTGAAAATATAGAAAGAAGAAAAGCTGAAAACAATTTGAAAAGGATTGCTGAAAATATAGAAAGAAGAAAAGCTGAAAACAATTTGAAAGGATTGCTGAAAATATAGAAAGAAGAAAAGGTGAAAACTATTTGAAAGGATTGTTGAAAATATAGAAATAACATTACAGTAAGAACTCCCTTCATGTTAAGGTACAGATGATCATTGAGGCTTTTATTTTGTAGTAATGGAATTGGGTGGTGGGGTGGGTCGGGGCAGAATCTTAAGTTATTCAAACCAAGATTTTACTCAATACGCCTCATCTAACATTACAGTAAGAACTCAAATAATCATTGAGGCTTTTATTTTGAAATGATCAAATTGGTACTTTCCGGTACTTTAACGTACGTAGGTTTCACGTGTTCACACAATGATGACCGCAGCTACCATACACACTGACACATGTTCATCAGTAACTAATATTCATAGCCAGGAGGACATGGATTAGCGGAGCCGAGGATCGAACTGTGCTCTACTGCTAAGGCACTCCGTTGTTTCAAGCGGCTGTTTTCATAGATATTAGCCATGTACACGATTTAATCTTCGTTTAGTTACGTTCACAGTTATAGAAGTCCTGTAAAAATTATATTTGTAAATACCTCATCCATAACAAGGAATGGCACTTTATGTCAACTAGTTAGCTAGCTTAACCTTACAGCTAACTCACCCTTAATTATGCCACCTGGATGATGCGCTACACTAACCACTATGTTGGAGTTAAACGAATTTAAACACTTTATGACCGTCAAGGGTGCATTACTAAAGTAGGACGTGATCGTCAATATATTAACAGGTTCCGCCAGTGTTATTAGATGTGGACGAGCGGAGCGCCTGGACCCGGGCGAAGTGACGTCAGACTTAACAATCGGATTCTGAACACATGAACTGACTCCACACACAGCGCCACTAGCGGACTAGCGGTCAATATCGGAACTGCATATTTTATAGAAAATGAAGTTTATTATTTTTTTTCTTTCAGTAATGCAGATTTATCCCGCGGGCCAGACTAAACCACCTGGCGGGCCGGTTTCGGCCCGCGGGCCGTACGTTTGACACCCCTGCTCTAGAGGCTCCACACACACACCCTAATGTAGAACTCAGAAAAGGAGGGCAAAACTAGTGAAACATAATCAGTGATTATGAAAAAAGTAAAATAGATATAAAAAAGCTGTAAGGACTAAAGTAATCTCAAGACTTGTGTCTACATTTTAAAGTTAAATGGTGTCTGTAGCTGAAAGATTGAAAAAGCTAAAAAAGTTGAAAGTTGAAGTTTTGAGAAGATTTGACGATTAGCTCCATTGGAAACAGTGTTAAAAAAGCTGAACTTTTTAATTTATATAAAATCAATTATTCAGCTAGAAGGCTGAAAAATGTCATAGCACCCCTCTCTGAAACAAGCTGAACATTTTACAATTTGAATGGTTTAAATAGCTGAAAGTGTGAAGGAGTTGAAAGGCGTAACGGAAAAAATATAATAAGTTGAAATAAAGAATAGGATAACAATACTTGGAATGCTTAAAGCATTCCAACAATAAAGAAAAAGGATAACATTACTTGGAATGCTTTGAAAGCATTCCAACAATAACAGGAACAAGCTTTTCCTGTCAGAAGAAAGGTACCCGCCCTTTGTGGGAATTCATGAAAGCAGGCGGCGAGAGCTTGTAAATGTCGGGGATGGAACACATGCTGTGTGTCAGAATGGAACAACTTGACTATCACAGTCTGGGCTTTGCCTTTAGAAGCATTCTTTGGGCATGTATACACCGCGTTTGGAATATGCCTCGAAAAAGGTTTTTAGATATCAGCATACATCATGTGATGTTTGAAGGGCAGAGAGATGCTCTGTTTGTTCGCGCTCCAACAAGTCCGCTACAAGGGAGAAAACGCTGAAAAAGTTATTTTGAGGCAAATAAGCAAAATGCCGCAGAGCATATTGACTTCCTATCAAACACAGGCGAGAATGGAGTCACTGTGGGGAAGGAAAATGTAATGCTTCTTAGAAATGTTTTGTTTTCTTCTTCAGAATGAAGTTAAAAACAGGCACAACAGTTGCACTTAAGGATAGTCAATGTTGCACACAGGACACTTTTACGGAGATTAATATTGTTCTTTTCATATCACAGAATGAAAGTTAAAAAGATATTTAAAATGTTCTTTCCAAAACTTTCGGGTGATTCTTTGAGCCTCGATTTGACATCCTTCCGATTGGACACAAAGGGATACTTTTACTGCAGCACCATGTTCACGTCATTGTAATATAACACAATTGTCTCGCTGTGTCATAAAAAACGCCCTGTCTGTTAGTAAGCAATGTGTGTGAGAACAGATAATAAACACGAGGACGCAGACACTGTAAATTTATAGCGTGGGGGGGAGGGGCTAGTCCGGCCTTGACGTTTATGAACTCAACGAGCCGGCTCTGTTCTTTTCTCCACTTTGTTTTTATTCTGTCACTTGACACGTCTCTCTGTCTGCGTTCCCTCCTCTAACCCTGTCTGTCAATTAAAGCCAATAAATGTCAACAGGGAGGGCGGAGTAGATCGTCAATATTTGATGAAAAAGCCGTTCAGCCACAGACCGAGAGGCAATGTCAGACACAGAAAACACACACATACACAAACTAAAAAACTCCAGAGGTAAACAAAGAACATCTGTTATCGTGTTTGGATCAAAACGAAGGGGTTTGAAGCTCCGATGTCCCCTAAATCGGTGCTTTTGATTCAGAGAATAACCGTCTGTAAGAGGTTTGAAAGAATAGATGTGCTTCAACTTTGAATGAGTTCCTCATGGTTTTGAATGTTCAGTGTTAAGACTTTACAAAGCAAAATCCAGAATTTACATGATGAAACCGAAGAGGAATGAAAACCGACCCCAGTGGCAATTAACTTTTTAATTACTATTATAACCATTTTTGATTTTATTAAATTCAAGTTGCAGGGACAACTGTGAACTGCTTTAACAGAAAATTATTCATAAACATCATGGAATCACTTTCGTATAACAGTGAGAGATGCCATGAATAAAAGTGCTCAATAATTGTTGTCCAGCACTGGCAAAGCACAGTTTTACTTTAGGTTGTACCCAAAGTAATACGGTCCTGCCACCTGGCCGTTTTTTATAAATGTTTTTGTCCACCGAGGCCTCACTGATTTAGAACCGTCGGTCACATGTATTGAAGAGCGAAGGTCAGTGTTGTATGTGTATGTGTGTGTGGTGGTGGGCGCATTTGGAGTTGCATCATTGATGCATCATCTGTTGGAAAAACAAAGCGATGAAAGTATGACTGGCATCACACATCGGAACAGTTAATCTGGTGTGATCTGACATCACCGCCATCGCAGAGGACGGACACGAATCTATTTTAGGGTTAGCTTAGTTTTCCAGATGGGCAGGGTTAGGTCAGAGTGGAAAAAAAACTCACCAGGCTGTGATGCAAACATACAAACAGTTCAATGGTGTTGGTTATTGCAGAGAGCCATGCAGAGAGACCATTCCACATTACTCTCAGCAATTTGAAAAATATTGATACCTATCAAAGTGCTACTTTAATAACTACGTTTCCCGTGTCTGTTGGGCCGGTCAGGTCAGGCACTGTTTAGGGTTCACGTTGGGTGGGACGAAGGCTGTGCTCCATCCACCGCAGTAATGTAAACCCTGCATTAAACATCAACCAGGAGTCAACAAACACCCCGCAGCTGCCTTGACCTCACGTTCCGCCCTCCCTGCCATCAAAGTCAAACAGTCTGCCAGTGTCAAACTTTTTCTAAATAGTAAAGGATGTGCTACTTACTGGATCGTTTGAGAGGCATATCATCCTTTTTTTAATCACCAGACTTAAAGTATTCCCAGAGAGAAAAGTGCTGACAGCATTCCTCGACTGTGTGTGTGTCTGAGAACACATGTTCCCACAGGTGGGTGGTATCCGAGCTGAGCTCTGACAACTTATCAATCATCTTTAACAGAAATTACAGACGGGCAATCATGCCTTACGCTTTGTAGAATATGTGCGCGCACACTCACACACCTCGCAAAAATGTCACCAATTCAAAATTGCTTCCTATAAGACCCAAGCGCCTCTTGGCGCTGTTGTGAATCCTGTCTTTGTTAATAGATTAGTATCCTCATGCCACAGTGTAATGGTGGTTAAGTAAGGAAGCAGGTGGAAATTTCATAAGATAAGAAGCAAGCCCCGTGTTCAAAGAACGCAAAGCTGGTAAGTGATTTAAGATTGAAAGGAGGAAGAGAAACTGCTTTGCTAAATAAAAATAAAAGATTTAAATGAATCATTAAGTGGTAAGTGATTTAAGATTGAAAGGAGGAAGAGAAACTGCTTTGCTAAATAAAAATAAAAGATTTAAATGAATCATTAAGTGGACGACTACCTGTACTTTGTTTGGGACTATTTTTTTAATCTGTGGATTAATTTGGTGTTCTAGTGAGTATATATGACACCAACTTAAAATAAATATGGTGTGTCTTCGTTGTTGTGAACAAACATATTGGTGTGCAAGCTAGCTCAGTTGATCCAAGTGAGCTAGGTGGTTTGGCTAGCTCAGTAGCGCTATCAGTATAACGACTCTTCCTTATGCACAGCAATATGGCTGTTGGTTGTAGTTTGGTGGAAATAAAATAGTTCTTTCACAAACTGCTTACAAGGGTTGTGTTGATTATCCAGCTTAAGGATAGCTGTTTAGCGCCAACAAGAGAATATAGATATCTTAGTGCATACATCTCAAAAACTTGGACCAAAACCATTTATATTGATAATATGCTGCCATATATATAGTATGTTTTTTTCATTCATCCCAGTACGTGAACTAATCAGGCATTTTCATTTGAGTTGGATATTTCTGCAGTTATGAGGAGGTATGCCAGGATTTAGAAGTAAGACACTCATGTTAGTCTCGCGCTCATCCACTGAAGAAACCTAGAAACGGTGTATTATTTTACACGTACAGGAATTTGGTTCTCTGCATTTAACCCATCCCATACAGTGGGCTGCCGTGGAGGCCTCCGTGGAGCAGTTAGGGGTTAGGTGTCTTGCTCACTCCAATATGCACAATATACAATATAGGACATGAAGCAATCAGGGTTCGAACCGCCAACCCTGCAATTGCCGGCGCACCCACTCTACTCCATGCGCTAGAGACATCAGGCTGAGAGGGACTCTCCTCCACTTTCCTTCAGAATGAAGGAATGTGATTGTAGATTAGCTCAAGAGGGAGGATGTTAGTAAGCGGGAGGCAATCATTAACCTTGGGGGTTCCTATCCAGCTATGGATTTCAAACTCTCTGAATTCCTCGCGCGGAAACTCTTCCTTCATCCATTGTGCTTTGTTTCAACGCGTGTGAAACATGTTTGAAACGTGACCTCAGATCCGTCTAAATGGAAATGAGATTTCTTTTGAGTTGCAGGTACAGAACCTCTAGGAGCAGTGTGGTTCCATGACCTGACTTTACAACTATACCTGAAAAATAACATGCTACATGGCTTCCATTCTTCGGCTGCCAGGATGCCGCGATTTTCTGGATTCAAAACTATTCTTATGAAGAAAAAAAGAGCATCATGAAAATGTACACATTGTTAATCACTGCCTCCTAAAGACAGTAATACAACATATACACATCTACAAAGCACAATGAAAATATTTCCAGTTTCCTGTAATGCCAGACACGGCAGCTCATGTGTCAAATTCAAAATCTCTAGGTAAGGCAAGCAGGTTGAAGCTGAAACAGCAAGTGAAACAGTGCGGGATAAGTGAACACAGGTATGCAACCCCCAAGCCGCTCCCACACATTTCCTTTACAGGTTTTGTGCAGTTTTCTTTTGATCCTGAACTATCAAGTCAAACCGTTACACGGTCAAAGGGTCCACTCAGTGCATTCCACAGCTTTTGATAGGTCACCAGCAAATAGACAAGACAATCGACGAAACCAAATTGTTTAGCTGCAGTAAGAGAAAATGTCGGAAAGAGAGCAACAAACAAAAGGCAGACGAAACAGTTTGTCGTGATCTGCTCCTGCTTTAGTGTTAAATAACATTCACTAAGCCAAGTATAAGTGCGTACTTGTTTCAGGCAACTCCCCTTCAACCATCCAGAGCAAACAGGGTTTTTTTTCATGGCAGTTTAATAGTGGCAATAAATCTACGGTGTTGGGAGACACTTGAGCTTCCAGGTAATGAAGAAACAGAGGGAACAGTTTCACATACTTATCGTTAAATGAATACAAACAAACTCACACAAGCATGTGATGCCCACAGGACGTCAAATGCACATCTTCTACGACCAGGATAATGATGAGTCAGTGTGAGTGTTCTGACTTGAGCAGTGTTCTATTGCCTACACTCGGCTCTTCTCTGCTCAGGTAGACATCACGCCAAACAAGTCTCAGAATATTTACATGATTTGATTGTGGTTTTGGAAGCCCAACGAAAACTCATTTTCATTCAAGAGAAACACACACAAGCACACACACGCTCACACACTTAGAGCGGTCCTGCAGCCGCAGACAGACATCCTCTTGAATAAATAACAAGTCTCCCTTAAAAAGAATATTAATAATTTATTAGTGCCAAATGTGCAACACAATCAAATAAAAGAACAAATATGGGTCAACTGGAAAGACAAACCACAAAATAAGGTCAATGTAGAATCACAGTAGATGTGGTCTACATGCACGTGTCCGGTGGACAATTCAAAAGAGGTGCAAAGCTTTGTGCAGCTTAATGAATCTGGCTTTACAACAGATCGAATTGGCTAGCCATTGTGTCAGAGACAGCCCGATTATAACTAATGCATCGCTTCACTTGCTCCATTGTGCAACTGTTCGCTTTCAGATCAGCTTGAGCTCTCTGGCGTTCCTGAATGGGAAGCTGGTCTGATGCCGGGAAGACAACTCCCTGGAAGATAAAAGCAATGAAGATTCAAGTCATGTTTTTTACTTAATCATTTTTGACATGTGAATGGAGATGAAAAAAAAAAACAAAAAAAACATCTCAACATGAATTTATTTACATACAAGTTGGGTAAAAAAATAGCTACAAAAAAGGGAGCAGAAGAAGGTAAAACATTGAAGCATTATACAACTGTGCATATGAACATTCTCCATTCCTACCAAACGCAGAAATGGTTCTTCTTTGGATTACTTTTTGTACTTTCCTCTTTGTGGTGTCGCGACCATTCTAAAACCATATAATTTCTCTGGGTTCATTGAGGTGTATGGTTATGGTTTCCTGATAATTTCCGAACTCCCAACCATAACAAAGTTACCCCAAAATCTGGATATTTCACAGCATTAACATAACAGGACTCACAGTGACCTCATAAAAAAAACGTCATCAAGTGCCTCGACCCATTGACCTCGGCAATGGAAGAGTTGCTAAATGTAGGAGAATAATCTTAAGTCATTGTAAGTATGTACATTTTGTAGTTTTTAAGGTGTACTAATTTCTATTAGCAGAGTGCAATCTTATTCGGTAAATGCTCAGGGATCTTTACTGTCGGATCACCGTTGCACACTTTGAGATGGACTTGAGTAAAGAACACTTATTCCATGAGTAAAGAATTTTGTTCTTTACTCATGGAATGAGTAAAGAACAAAACAAAATATCTGGTTACATAAACATGTAATACACTGTATACGGCCCTATGATGGTAACTTCAGGAATTATTGCCAAAGTATGTTAGACACAAGGAATTTGAGGTGGCGGTTGGTTCAAAACAGTTAGACAATAAGACAAGACGAATAACAGTGGTTCAATTTACAAATCGACAAAATATAATACAAAACTAGGACTGCGGGGCAGTACTGAACGGGCCTGAGCCGCATGCCGGGGGGGCCAGCGGTCGGCCGGACATGCAGTCAAAAGGTGAAAAAAGACAATGAGAAAAAAAGTCCAGTGCCAGCCAGGAATCAAACCCAGAACTCTGGTGTCTAAGTCAGTGTCCTTATCTCTGAGCTACAATCTGATTTGACAATTAGATAATAAAACGTCACTAAAATATGTAAGATTATGTCCATTCAGTCAATGCAGAGTCGAGCAACTTATCACGCCACTTCTGCTCCATCAGAAAATAATAACCCGTGAACTACACATGCTGTATGACCCGTACTTTTATCAAGTGGACCTTTTCTCTCCAGTGAGGGTGTGGACAGAGGTCCAGTCATGTCAGTCACAGTGGGACATTTGACCAACTTGATGAGTTTGTTTCATTCTGCTAATATGCAGGAGAAATATGCACAACGCTGTGGCCTCCAAATGAGTGCACGTGCATCAAAGCAGTTTGTTGGCTGCATTATGAATATGTGTAGGGGAAGCTATTGAGCCGAAATGGCATTAGGTAGCATTAAAATCAGGAGGTGCTATTACTCAGTATTCCACATCAGTTTGTTTATTTTTTTCTAAACGGAACCAGGCAATAAACCTGGAATAATAAGAAATGCAAACATTACTACATACTACAACCAACACAGCTCTCTAGCTCGTTACCTCAATAGCCCAATAACATTAAATAACATTCAAAATACAAATAATATTGTTAGTACACTATAATAACAAAATCATTATTATCATCATCATCGTCGTTTCATAATTTGCATGTACCTTCAAACATTGTGCACCATATTCAAGCCCACCAAAAGCCTATTCAAAAGGCATGCAGTATTTTCTATAAACAGGAAACTACAACTCCCAAAATGCCCCACGGCAAACCAGGAAGTACTACCTACCAATCCGCGATTCATTCTTCAAACATGTAAAGCTAAAGTAAGCAGACACAAATGGACACGTATGGTACGTCTAAACGTCATCTTATACGTTATCAGGCCCTGGGACTTCTATATTAACTTATAAAGACCAATATAATAGAATTGCGCATTTAATCTTTGTTTTACGGTCTACAGCGATGTGTCTGCACACAGAATTATCCGCTGTTTAAAGGAGATTATACTATTGTAATAATGTTCTTTTATGAACAACACAATTTCTTTATACAGTACATGATAGACTGTAAAAACCGAAACAACAGTTCCACAGTTTCACACTGTTGAACAGATCCCTATAAGTATAGTCTTAAGCTCTGAAGGAATCAGGTCTGCTATAAGACTGACAAGCGAGATAGTTTGTGTCGCGGTGTAAAAAGAAGCCCGAATTACCCAGAATGCCTAAATGACAGCTGCCACGGATTGAGCCGTGACTTGCTCACGCAGCGCGCAGGCAGCCAGAGAACTCGTCCAGTGCTGCTAGCAGCCCTAGTGTGTGTGTGTACAATATGTTATTATCCAGTAAAATATTTACTGTTTAATTAATGTTACTGTATCCAACTTCCTCTTACTCCTCTTAGTATTACTTAATGTAATACAGCTGCTCCTCTTCACCTGCTTTAAAAATAATGCAACAACTCTGATCTGATCCATTGAGTTATTTTGCCTTTACTCTTGACTTCAATATTCATATTTATATATAATAATTTATAATTTTAAATGAAAACGAAGCTAAAGCTTGATATTAGTAAAATACTTAACAGTCAAGAACTGTAATAAAAGATATTAGCAAGACAGCTGAGGTGGTGACGTCATCAAGTCAGCTGCTGTTCCAATTGCAGAAATGACCGGTCTCCGTTTTCTCCATATAAAGCTAAAGTAAGTAGACACGAATGGACACATATGGTACAGCATTGTTATAAGTTAATCACAGCTAATCACGCCACTTCTGCTCCATCAGAAAACAATAACTCATGAACTACACACGCTGTGTGGCTCCCTAAAGAGAGCAGAGCGTGGCTTTAATCAAGTAGATTATTTCTCTCCAGTGAGAATGTCCTCACTCTCTCTGTGAATGACATGACTGGAGCTCTGTCCAGTGTAGAGAATGTGTAGAGAAGTTTCTAGACTGCTTTATCAATACGTGTAGGAGAAGTTCATGATAACGTTCATGATAATGTGTAGCGCAGTTGCTGGGACTATTTGTGAATATGTGTAGTGTAAGCTATTGAGCCAAAATGCCATTAGGAAGCATTGAAATCAGGAGGTAACTCACATAAAAGTGTAAACCTTTGCCAATAGGTGGCGCTATATATACATATATATTGAATCACTGCATTTTAATCCTAAAAGGCCTACACTAGCATCATGAATATTGAATTCCAGCCAGAAATATCAATGTTCCTTGCAGTTATAGCATTTCACATTTTCAAGAAAATCGCCCAAAATGGAGGGAAGCTCACGCCCAGGTAGTTTTACGAAAACTCTTGATTCTGATACCGAAGGACCACACAGGTGTCAGGATCCATTTGCCTGAATTTGAAATCGTTCGGATGTAAACTCTGAGGAAATCGTTCGTATGTAAACCCAAAATTACGCAAATTATTGCCAAAAACCGGCGAAAAGTGCAAATATTCAGCAAGTAATAACAGCTCCCCCTAGTCTTCAAATTTTCTGAAAATCTCTATGTTCTGGGATGCATTCCGAACATGTGATATCATTTTGGTGAGGACAGGCTTTGTAGTTTGGAAGTTTTGAGTCTTTTAGAAAAAGCCACGCCCCTTAGAAGTTCATTGGTCTATAAAATCGTAACCAAATGAGATATCACAAATCCTTTGATAAGATCAGGTGTCAGTAAGCCAATAATGAGTTTTTGAGATTTTCAGGTCAATCGGACTTAGCGTCTGGGAGGAGTTCGGTAAAACGGGTTTTTCACAAAATTCAAAATGGCGGAAAATCTAAGTAGGCGCATTTGCATACCATGATTGGTTCAGGTCAGTCGGTCATCGGGGGAAAAAAGTAAGCTAATAGGCTAAAGTGCAAAATTTGAAGGGGGCGCTAGAGAGCCATTTTTTCAAACACAAAAGCGCGACCCCAAGAATATCTAAATTTCACGCACTTCCGATGCCCATGCCAAGTTTCAAGAGTTTTTGAATATGATAAAGGCCCCAAAAGTGCGTTCAAAGTGGTGAAATAATAATAATAATAATAATATTTCTTCGAAACACAATAGGGCTTCGCCCGACTTTCAGTCGGCTCAGGCCCTAATAATTCTTCGAAACACAATAGTGCTTCGCCCGACTTTCAGTCAGCTCAGGCCCTAATAATTCTTCGAAACACAATAGGGCTTCGCCCGACTTTCAGTCGGCTCAGGCCCTAATAATTCTTCGAAACACAATAGTGCTTCGCCCGACTTTCAGTCGGCTCAGGCCCTAATAATTCTTCGAAACACAATAGGGCTTCGCCCGACTTTCAGTCGGCTCAGGCCCTAATAATTCTTCGAAACACAATAGGGCTTCGCCCGACTTTCAGTCAGCTCAGGCCCTAATAATTCTTCGAAACACAATAGTGCTTCGCCCGACTTTCAGTCGGCTCAGGCCCCAATAATTCTTCGAAACACAATAGTGCTTCGCCCGATTTTCAGTCGGCTCAGGCCCTAATAATTCTTCGAAACACAATAGTGCTTCGCCCGACTTTCAGTCGGTTCAGGCCCTAATAATTCTTCGAAACACAATAGGGCTTCGCCCGACTTTCAGTCGGCTCAGGCCCTAATAATAATTCTTCGAAACACAATAGGGCTTCGCCCGACTTTCAGTCGGCTCAGGCCCTAATAATAATAATAATTCTTCGAAACACAATAGGGCTTCGCCCGACTTTCAGTCGGCTCAGGCCCTAATAATAATAATAATAATTCTTCGAAACACAATAGGGCTTCGCCCGACTTTCAGTTGGCTAAGGCCCTAATTACAAACCAGAGGAATACAAAAAAAAAAAGTTAAGTGCATAGGTGAGGTGATACAACACAGTTGAGTATGGTTGGGTGTATGTACATGTGGAGTGTGAAGGGATGTGCAGGGGAGTGACTGGTCGAAAATTGGATGACTTCAAGGAGCTCTACACCTCAGACTGATTTATCATTTATTCAATTTAATTTAATATTTAGTATCACGTGGCTGCTATCACATAGTAACAGAGAAACCGCACGAGGATGTTTTCGCACAAGTAAGTTCAAAAGATCGCCGCAAATAGTTGTGCATGAGCGTGCATAAACATAAAGGCAGTGCGAATGGCGTGAATGTTATCACAAATAACCAAACTTGTGAGGTACTCATTTGGAAGCCGACTTCGTCTCAGCTGCTGTCAAACAAATGACTGAGGAAGTGCGGGCTGAGCTCAAACATCCGACCGGGGGAAGGTGTTCCAACAGGTAAATAAGAAGAAAGTGGAGGAGAGATGTATTTGAAAGGGGGAGGGGGTCTACTTTGATGGCAGTATACGTTACAAAGACACAGTGGTTTTATTTCTTTATGCGCCCTTTCTTAACTGGCCCGTGTTCTCCTTTCTTTAACCTACGTCAATTTGACAACTCAGCGTCGAGCGCTGCCGTTAACAAAGACGGAATTGAACCAATAATCCTTTACAGCCTTGTCTGCCCCCTATCCTGTCTTCGGCAGGTGTTCACAGCAGATGTCAGATACAATCTTACATACGGGATATAGGGAGTTACTAAGGACTAGCAGCTTGCAGTTCATCCAAAGCAGGTTCACTGAGGATCATGGTAGAAGCAGAGGGAGTGCTTTCACTGGTCCTGTGGCAGGACCTTCGAGGTGGTAGTTCAACTCTACTTTTACCACATTTGTAACCCAACCCAGGTTATTTATCATGTGTCAGGGGAGAAATTGGGTGAGTCTCTGAGTAACTGCGTTTGTGAACTTTTGTGAGACTTGACCTCAGGGCATCTGGTCTTAGTAGATGATACCCTTAAGGGCCCTGACCGATCCTTGTCTTGTTTGTTATTCTGTCTGTTTATAGTGTTTGAAAGAGTGCCGTTAAGGAGGAGCTGAGGGGCACCTTTCCCTTCAGTTCTTATCTTAACAGTCCTTATGCAGAGGGGAGGGGGGCTGGGCTGTGACAACACAGGCTCCTCTCTCAAGTGTATAAAACTCCTCTTCTTCTCTTGGAGCTTGGTCAGATCTTCCTGCTCCTCTGAGGGAGAAGGAACAGTCTTTTCCATTTCAGCTGAATTGTAGTCATTTGACTTCTGTCTGTACTTATGTCTTGGATTGATGATTTACCTTTTCCTATTCTCGTTTAGGAATAAATACTTTTGATATCTCACAAGGGCTCGACCTACTAATTTTCACCACATCATGTTTATAATATGATACATTGTTTTTACCATTCCAACTACAGCCAAAGGTCAGTCAACTGTCAGATTCTTAGATACCCTTTCATAAAGTCTTTGTGCTTTCCCTCACCACAGGCTTCTGTGGATGGTGGTTCTTCGGGGAGTTTTACGTGTGCCGATGTTTCAGGACAGTTTTCAGGGTTTCAGGACAGAGGATGTTGCATGTAAACAGACTGGAAAGCCCACTGAGGGAAATTTGTAATTTGCGATATTGGGCTATACAAAATAAAATTTGTTTGGGTTAATTTGGTTCATTGGTGGTTGAATCATTTTTTGCATTGTTAAATAAGTTCATTTGCTTTGCCAGTGTCTCTAAAGAATGGGCGCACACAAATATGGGCGTGTGCAGCATTCTCTAGTTTTGATTCATCATGCAACAGCATTATTTAAATATCACCAATGCAATCAACGTCTACATTTCTTTTTTTTGGGGTGCATATTTTTCATTAGGCGTAACACCATTCACCGTTGATCTGCCTGCTCTGTTTTTTTTTTTCATTCTGGTTTTCCTTTATTTGCTGGACATTATTCTCACGACGGTTCAGCTTAGCTCAACTTCGGCCATGGCAGCCGTATTTCCTTGTTTCTCTCACCCACGCACACACACATTCTCAAACAGAAACACATGTAAAAAGAAAACGTTCAATCACCAGTTTCACATTCTTGGAAGAGCACATGCTGTACAGTGTGTAGGTATGCCATCTATTCAACAGGAACCTGCCGGTTTATGTTTGTGCTGTGGTGTCCCAGACCTGCCCTGAGCGGCATGGAAAATACAACGGATAGATCCACATCTCTATCCCAGCCTCTGCCTCCATGAAGCCACTAGCAGGACTGGGTTTACTTCCAAGCATCACATACACACGTCCGAAAATTGGTGCCAATTGGTGCCCTGATGTGTTTGCTAGGGATATGACATTTAGCAACACCCATCAGCGGTAAAAGTACACGGTGACGGGAGGAAGAAAGCATTTTGTGGCGAATGATTTACCAGTCTTGCCTCAACAACATTTAGCATGGTGACAGGAATAAACGTTTTTCTTTCAACTGATCAACCGAATAGAGGAATGTTGTGTTGATATCAACGTCATGGCAACATGTGGAACCACTTTTTCTACTTTCAACTTTCAGCTATATAAAATTTTAGCTCTCTAAAGCACTTCAAAGCCAAAGCCATCAGTATTTTCTGAAAGAAAATTGGTATATACAAATGTATAGATAAATGGTGTTCGTCAATGGACTTTTGAAAAAAAGAGCGTGAAGTGGGATTCTATTTCCCATCGAGAAGTTGTGAGATGTGAAACCTAATTAACATAATAATTAATTAATAATTAATTCAATTTTTTATAGCCCCAAATCGCAAATTACAATTTTACCTCAGTGGTCTGTGCAGTCTGTACACATGCAACATCCTCTGTCCCAAAACCCTCACATTTGGCAGAGGAAAACTCCCCAAAAATGAAATTTGAGGGAGCCACATTTGAGGGAGCAAACCCACGCTATGGTGTTCTTACTTGATGAGCGGTCCTGGGTGTGTCTAGCTGATCGTCGCTGAGAGCGGCGTTGGAAGAAGATGGAGGAAGGGTTGAGGTACAGAGAGACAGCGGGAGGACGGAGGTGGGGGGAGGGGTCTGGCTCCGCCGCTTCTTGCTGCTGACCAGGCTGTGGTTGCTACGGCGACCAGCTGCTTTGCCTAAAGGTCCCGTGCTTGTCCTCTTGAGAGTCGGTTCTGAGCTGGAAACAAAATCACGCAGAGTTTAAACAAATATGCAAGTTGCAGTCGCCGTATTTAAATGAATCAATTTACTCCTTTCACGTTACATTGAGTTAACCACGTCACTCCCTAACCCTTTCATATTGGGGTGGTTCTTATGACTTTCCAAAATCGGCTGGATGTCAATGTGACATCAAATTCTTCATGGCGTATTTAAACTTTTAAGATAAAAAGACAAATAAATTAGATCTTAAGTTCATCTGAAATCATCACAAATTGGTAGGTGTTTTACAAGCTTGTTACAACAAACCCTTTCAGGTTAGTTCATATTGACAAAATCCACGTAAGTACTACAATCCTTTCTAAACATTCTCCTATGTGCTACAATATGCAAAGAAAGAGAAAGTCTTAGAAGCTTTTAAAAGTACTGCAACCAAGAAGAACCATCAAAGGCAAAACTCTTCATTTAATTAAAGTCTTAAGAGATCTTGATTTCTGATCCTGAAACTGTTTAAAAAAAGAAAAAAACATCCTAGTCAGATTTGGGGTCACGACGCGGAAGAAAGCGATCGGTCAGAGAGTTATGTGTACAAGATGTCGTTCAGCGACTATTGCCGTTTGTGCAAGGTAAACATGAGAGTAGAATGTATATATCAGTGGAGCCCAAAGTTCTTCACCTCCGGCGAAGTTTGCCGGTGGGCCGCATTCGGGCCGTAGTTTGGTGACCCCTGGTATATATGGCCACTCTACAGACATGTTTTTATTAAAAAAAAACAGAGTTTATCCGAGAGGTTAGCGTTGTTAGGGGTGACAGTCGCACAGGAGTCAGGGCAATCAACAAGATCCTGCCAGCGCATATTCAACATCATCGTCTTGCTGCACCTTTCCCGCTCTGTGATTGGTTGCCTTGCGGCGCGAAATAAATCACGCGTGCAAGGCAGCATGGGAAAAGCCAGGCTAATGTGACCAGGTAAACAATGCTGATTTCTCATCATTCATTTGTATTATAATAAAAAGCAACAAAATCAATAAAAGTCTGGACCATCTAATTTGCCGCCTATTCAAATGTGGACTACAAGTGAGTTGGACATTGAATAACCGCACAGTGGAGGAGAGCAGGAGGAATGCCACAGAGTAGCGTGCAGCATTCCTGCTATTGTCTGAGAGTTCCCCCCTGCAGCCTGCCGCGTCTACCGGTGTCCTCACAAATTCCACATGTCCAACTATAATTAGAGCGGGAACAAAGCCGTGGAGATGCTTTGACCGTGCGGTGCAGCGAGACACATGACATGGCCATGACACAATGTCACGTGACCGTGGTATTTAAGCAGTATGACCCCTGACGCTAATAAAGGGCAGCAAGTTTTGAACTTTGACCTTTGGCCTGGCACTCATCTTCAGTGCCAGGCCTGACTGAGTCTTTGATGCTCGGAGTGGCAGCCAGCTTGCTACTCAATTCAGTCAGAATTAGTTACTCAGTTGGTTTGTCTGCTCATTTCTCCTGTTCTGCTTTCTAAGGTCAATGCACTAATACTTTATCTAAATAATTTCAATAAATAAAATAAAAACTCAAACTATCAATTTTAAAGGAGATTCCTTTTGTGATAGATAAAATCTGGTTTCCAACCAATCTGGAGTCATTCAATGCAAGTTCTCTTTGGTATGAATTCTTTGAGAACGTGTCACTGAGACGTCCCTTACATTTAATAAAAGCTTCCCCCTTTGTTGTAACTTTAAGTGTATAGTTTACATTTGACTTTAACTTTAATTATTTGACTACTGATTTAAGTGAAGTTAAATTCGCATTGGATGTATTTAAATATGCGTAATTGCCTTAGTTAATATGTAATAGTAAGTTGACTCCATTTATTTCCTGCTGGGTAGTTAGATTAAATACAACACCCTTAAAATAACTTTTGAAAATGGAAGACTGCTTTGTGGGGGATAAGAAGAGGAGGATGTAGATGTAGAGGCCCCTCCTCCTCCATGTTATGACACACCATCTTGCTTCTTCCGAGAGCGCCACGGGCTAAATATTTTAGTGATCACTGCGGCTCTTTCCACAAAGCTGTCCAAAACCGGAAGGAATGTTTACATAACAGAAACTTAGGTCGGATAACTACAAAAAATAATCTTCTTAACAGATAAAACCAGAACACGTTTTATGTCTGAAAGGGTTTACGACTGAAACGTAAAGTTAAAACTGGCTCCCGTCTTTCAGTGCAATAAAAAACTAATTCCAATTGAAAACCTGCGCCAATTGTTCACTTGACTATTGTGCATGTCATTGGTATGCGGAGGGCCAAAGTCCAAAGCGCAAGTGTTTTTGTCCTGCTGTAGTGAGAACCTTCCCCTTTGGGATCTGCCCCGCATCAATCTAAGCCTGCCCACTTTTTAGCAGACCAATCAAATCCACTTCCATCCCTTTTTTTTTTTAACTGACTAAACCGCACTAAGATTGATAATTTCTAGAGGCTTTGACTTCTGCTCCGTTTTCCCTCGCGTGTTGCACATGGAGCCGGTTGCTTTGGCCTCCTAGTTTGTTGGTTTTTAGTCCTCCCCTTAATAACAACGTTTTGAACATTTGGCAAATAGGATTGTCCACTTTTGTCCTTCACCACTAATTTGATCAGACTACTGCAATAATCCTTTTGGTGACCCCCAGTGGCCGGCAGCGTGGTTATAACAAACCTGAACCACACACCAAGAGTTCCAAGCCCACTAGGAATGACAAGTATGCTTGAAACCCGTGTGCATACAAACACACACAAACACATAACACAAGAGTGACAGCCTTTTGTTTTGAGCCGTGTGCTTGTCAGGGGGAGGAAAACATTATAATAAGAGGATTAAAGGAATATTGTGACATTCTAAGTGCTGCTGAAGGACCAGCTGGTTTTATCCCGGGGAAACAATACCTTAAAACGGGGTGGAATAGTGCAACCTTCGAAAGGTAAATAATGAAGCGAGTTCCCCGATGCAAAGAATAGCAGCCAGGAATATGTAGTCTTCACCACTGTTTTTGAGACTGTTACATGAAGATAAACATACTGTAAATTTGTTTTTGTCTATGTAGAAACCTGACATTCAATGAATAATTCAAATATAGTTATTTATTCTATTTGAAATAAAAGCCTAAAGATTTCGACCAAAATACTTGTATGCAGCCACGCGTGAACGTTGTCCTTGGTCCTTCTTCGCCGAAATAGCAGACACACACACACGCACACAGGATTACCAAAAGACATACAATAAGGCTCTAATAGGGAATTTGGGCAATGGTGCATAAAAAACAAAGAAAGGAGAAAAAAAGGAAACAAGATTTATATGATGCTGCCACTCGCAGCAAATGAATGACATAAAGGGCTTACTGTGGAGCTACTGTAGTGCCTTTGTAATTGTACGCACCTAAAGATCGGGGAGTGAAATAGACAACGAGCAGAAACATGCTAGAATTTACATTTGGAGGTCCACGGTGGAAGGTAAACGAACCAAACCCATTAGGAAAGAGCTGACGTGCACGAGCGCAGGCTAGTCTTTTGTTGCCATTGTCTAACTTCTGTCTTCACCTGTCACTCCTTCCGGCTGCATCTGGCATAGCGACATCGTCGCCGCTCCGCTGCACCACTCGCTGCTGAGCCACACCTCTCTGATGGCCTCCGCCTTCGTGATCTGATCTGAAAGAGAAAACCAAGGGGGAGTCAGTACAGGCGGCATTTTCAACACCAACCAGCAGGAGGCGAATCCAATTGTATAGAAGTCTGAGAAAATTACAGCCAGTACTTTGTAAACATTAGATCAATCTCTAGTTTAAAGTCTTCTTCAGTGTACATACCTGCAAACTCATAAGGGTTGAAAAAGGTGACAAACTAAACCAGACGGGGGCGGGGCTGACAAACTAGCTAGTTAAAAAAAAAAGTCTTAACATTTATACGTTTTTTTTGTTTTTGTTACCACACTATTTTTTACAGCTTTTCACCTACATTGTTCAATTCCTTTTTTTGGAAAGTTATTAATTGGAACTCATGAATTATAATCTGTCCATCCGGCACGGTAGGTGGCGGCATGCAACGTAAACGTTTGATCTGAAGTCCGCAGCTGAATTAAAGAAGAAGAAGAAGAAGACGAGAGACTCATTGGACGCTTCCAATGCTACATAACTAACCGCTAAGCCAACCCTTAAGTCACAAAATAGTGATAGACTGTCTATCCACTGGTGTCCAGCCGGAGGCGAGTCTGCGGGGCTGCAGCTGGATGCTATTGGATAAACTCGCAAAAACTTGCGTGTCCATGTGTTCGCGCACAAAGCCAGCCGGCACACTCCGTGCGGAACGCTAATGCTAAACTAGCTTGTTAGGCGCACGAGGGGCGGACGCCAACCTCTAGCACCCCCCTTAAAAAAACTCTTCGGATCTACACGATGCACGTAAATGACCTATTTTGAGTTGAAAACGGCAAATTTTGCCGAAAGGTGACTAGTTTACAGGTATGAGTGTATGATCCTGAGTGATAAATATCGGACCAGGAACCAGCTGCACCGTCGGAGTAAAGAGGAATGTCCAGGCTTGCTCCTAAGTCACAGCCCCCACCCTCCTGGGTCTGTGTGGTTAACCAGCGCCAACCAGGTGCTGCTGAAAGGTTGTCTGTTAATGAGTTTTTGTACTTGGCCCCATGTGTGTGTGTGTGTGTGTGTGTTGTGAGGGTGTATACTTCTATGGGTGTGTTGGAGGGCATTGTAATTCAATTTACAGTTCTCATGAAATGAACAGGCTGCTTGCTTAACAGCTGAATGCTAAACAGTGCATGAACACTGGACAGAACGAGTCTACAGTTAAGGTTGCAGTTCTTAGGGTGCACCGAGGTTATCACCGTCGCTAGAGCAAATAAGAGATCCAGGGTGATGTGAGCATACATCAATTAAAGAGTGTGATAACGGCGAAGACGATGACAGCGCTGGAAATTATTTTTTGGACTAAAATGCGGACCATCTTTACCCAGAGCATTCAAACAATAGATAGCGGTGGAGAGACTGTCGTCTATCCTCCATGTACAAGAGAAAAGATTCTAAAAGGGCTGCACTCATAGATTTCTCTCAGATTTTACATTAAACAGTTTCTTTCCTTACCCCACATCTCTTCTTTTGTTTGTTTTGCTGGCTTGAAACGCAATATAAATTCGAAAATCTGAACTGTATCTGTCCAACATATTCCTGATTGACCACAACCAGCCAGCTACAGTGCTGGCAGAAGGAACATAGACATCCAGAAAAACCTTGCTATCAAATTGTTTGAAAGCTCAACTAAGACCAGAGATAAGCTGTGTTGTGCCTAGAGTGTTACCAAAGTCCTTTTAGGCAAGTCATGCCACTCGCCGCCATCTTTGCAACGCCTCCGGGCAGCTCTAACAAGACCACCCTCCTATCTCAATGAATAGGAAGAGAGTCAGAACTGCATTTTTCACAGGTCATCTGGACATAAAAACTACATGTATAGTAACAACAGAATATGATAAAAATCGCTGAAAAGGTTTGATGACTTTGCCTCAAAATAAGGTTTAAAACGCCTTTTTTAAAACACTGTCTCTATCTAATTTTCGCCTCTATCCAGACTGCCGGTGTTACGCCATCGTCTCCGCTGTCGCAAAACCTCAGCTGTGCGCATGCGTCAGTGGAACCAGACGATAGGCTTAAATGTTTCCCGGCTTGACTGTTAAAAACCAAAAGCTTTCAATAGATTTGATGAAAATATATGGATGAAAGAGCTTAATTGAAGTACAAAAAATTGCTGAAAATACATACACAGCAGAAAATATACATAGCAGAATCTAAATACGAATTTCAAAACACTGCTAAAAATACGGAAGAAGTAAAAGTAGTTTTAGTATCAATAGCAGTAGAAAAACTAGAACACTAGTACTACTACTAACACTTATCAGCTCTAGTACTAACACTATTAGTCATAGTAGTATTTGTAGTAACCTAAGCAGTAGTTGTCATATTAAAAGCAGAAGAAATACTATTAATGATAGTAATAGTAGTACTAATGTTAGTACAAGTTGGAGCATTAAAAGCAGAATGAAAACTAAAAGCACTAGTAGTTATACTATCAGTTGTAGACGTACTAATAGTAGTGCTAGTAATATTAGTAGTAGTTGTACTATTAACAGAATGTTTGATATTCAAGCCAAATTGTTTTCAGCTTTTCTTCTTTCTATATTTTCAGCAATTGTTTCAGTTAATTTCAGCTTTTGCATTCCAACGCATTTTCAGCAGGAAATGCATTTTCTAGTTCACAATGACCTTGTGTGTGTGAATCATTTATAGTCCTCACTAGGACCAGGAAAGTGGATCACATCACTCCAGTTTTCAGGTCTTTACACTGGCTGCATGACCAACAGAATTTACCTCAAAATCCTGCTGTTGGTTTGTAAGGCACTGAATTGTTTAAGGGTACATTTCCGATCTGCTGATAGCTTATGAACCACCAGTCAAAACTAAACATGGAGAAGCATTGTTCGGCTTTTCAGCTCCACATTTCTGGAAGTCCCAGAAAGCTGCAAGTTTGCAGAGTCCCTCAGCTCCTTTAAATCCAAGTTAAAGACTTTTCTGTTTGCTACTGCTTTAATTACGTTTTTTAACCTTTGCTCTTTTTAATGACTATTTATTTTATGTTTAAATCAATGTTCTCAACCGTTTTTGAATCCTTTCTTTATGTTTGGATATTTTTAATGATTTTATGTAAAGAACATTTGTACAGTCATGATTTCACAATCCTTCCAAGACAGGGGGGATAGAAGTCAGTTACTTTGGAGAGAAACTGATCTTGTTTTATTTTCTAAAGACTCAGGGTTCAAATAAGTTGCAGGAGAATGATGTAAAGCTATTGAGACAATGCTCAATGGTGGACAGGTACGGGGTGCACAAGTCACATGCCCCGGTTACCACTGCTCAAAAGAGTCTCTACCTGACTTTGTGTTAGTGAAGCGCTGGTCCGACTCCGGAAGACTCGCGCAGGTGCAGGACTGCGCTGTCTGGTCTTGGCCTGTGCTTGAGCCTCCTGCGTCTCAGTCTTCGGTCTACCCCTCTGGTCAGACAGGTAGCGCTGAGCCAGGCGCATCACACGAGTCAGTACACTTTTAGCCCCGGAAGCAGATTCTTTGGGTCAAAAACACAAAAGGGTAAATCATTAAAGTTATTCTGCTGTAACAGGGCCTATAAAGCCGTCAATCATATAATCTGCAGAAGTGTGCGGACCTGAGGACCACATTGTTCCAAAACCATGGAACGTGAAACTGTGGGCTAAATAAGTTATCATTCTGCTACAGGCATTCTGCCCCACATCCTTGTGTCTGTCTGTGCGTGTTTTCTGGTGTGTGAACGTGTCCTTGTTGTACACAAATTAGTGTTATCAGTGGCTCACCAGGTTTACTGGAGGGGGCAGAATCGGCCTGCTTTGGCAGTGAACACAAAGACCCATTCACGCAACGTGCTGTGTGCAAGCAACACTCAACAGCAGAGGCAGTATGTCATGTTTCACAACTCAAGGAGAGAGAGGGATGGTGAGGGGTGATTAACTGCGGAAGCAGAACTTGAAGCCTCGGGTTAACGTATTGTTTTAGGCTTTTCAGTCTTTCACTTAGCCAATGACAAGCGACTCAGTTCAAATATTACCGGGGCTCGTCTTAATGCACTGTTTTGCAGGCTTGTACTTGTCGACAGTCTTCCGTTCAAACCGCTGTCCTGATTTCGTACCATTGACTTCCTATTGCAACGTGTTAGCACCATAAAACAGACAGGCTAAGATATATGGAAGTGGGAGGTCTGAATGTCTTCTCAGAGAATCAGTGTCCTAGTACACCGGAAAGGAAAAAACACAGGGTACACGTGTAGAGGAATAGCAAAAAACACACTCATCCTTCTCACTGGTCTTTTCTCCTTCCTGTGCGTTTTTATTTTCTTTATCTCCACTGGCTTGGGTCGATAGTGTGGCCTTCTGGTCCTGACACGGTTCTGAGAGAGAGGGCAAAATTAGCCGCCATAAGCATCACACGCCAAAATCTGTACTTATTTTTTGAGGACAAGTTTAATCTTTTTTCTGAGATCGTTCCAAAGAATACAACACATCAGACTCAATGTAATGAACTACTTTAGTAAAAAAGGGACCATTAATGAGACAATGGGCAGTTCCTATTTAGTGGGAATGCTTCTACAGCATTCCAACTATTGTTATTCGATTTGATTTATTCTTCTGATTATTATTCCGTACGTTTTTTGGCTCTGCGCAACTTCTGCATACTTTCAGCTATTAAAACCAAGTTTTCAAATGTTCAGTTCTTTCAGCTAATGATGGGACTTCAACTTTTTTTCTAGTATTTATACTTTTTCAAATATTAAGCTTTTTAACACTTTTTTTAACACTAAAGTCAATGAGAGCAAGCTTCAAATGCTTCAAATCCTCTTCTGCTTGAAAATGTATCTCCTCCTACATTCTTTCACCTACAGACCTGGTTCAAACTTTAAACTGTTCACAACATATTCAGCTATCTGGGGTCTACTTTTTAGTTTGTGTAGTTTACAGTTTTTGTGAAAAAGCTGTTTAAGTTTAGTGATCATTTCAGGATTTTTTATCGATTGAACAGAGTGTGTATGTGGCTTCCGGTAACGTCATGATAGAGACGAGGCTCCATCAGAAAAAAGTTAGAAAACAGTGACAACTGCAGATATATAAAGCTTTCAGGGTGGAAACTAGCTTGTGAACAAGATGACTACCACATCCAAAAGAGGACGAGGAAAGTCAGGACATTTGAAAGAAACTGACAACAAACAACCGAGCACAAACAGTGCTAGCTTAGATGCTATTAACGTTAGCCGCGAAGAGCAGGTAGGACAAGACGGGTATGGCTGCAACCTGGTTCATTACAAAGTGGCCGATTTAGGTTCACCTTTTTCGGGCACAATTTGCTAACTTTGAGGAGGCTGAGGAGAAATGACCTTCTAATATTTCATGCCATTGTTTTCATGTACAGTGAACCCTCGCTGTATCGCGGTTCACTTTTCGCGGTCTCGCTGCTTCGCGGATTTGCGTCATGCATTGTGTTCTGCATTCTGATTGACTAAACTGTCTCTCTGCTTCTTCTCTACGTGTGTGTCATTAACGTTGCGGTTTAATATGTACACGTACGTAAAACAGAAGAAAAAAGAGCGACATAAACTACCGATAACAATGTTCTTCTCCCGAAAAAACACACCTGCACCGCGGGCTTTAGAAGAAAGAAACGCTACAGAGCGGAGTCAGGATGCAGCGGCTCAGTCAGAAGAGCAGTGAAATACACGCAAGTCACATTTTCTCCATTTCTAATCAGATAACTCGGGTCGCGGTGTGGCGGTGCTGATCTCCGCAATTTGAAGCCTTCGTTCGTGTTGATGATTGAAATTATTATTTTAGTAGTTATTTGTAAAAAAAAAAAAAAAAATTATACGGTACTTTTATTTGTTCTTGTTCTTGTTTTGTTCTTTGGTTTCAATGCATTTCTTTGTATAATAATTGTAAAAAAAAATGAAAGGTTTCTACTTCGCGGATTTCGCCTATCGCGGGTCCTTTTTGGAACGTAACCCCCGCGACAAACGAGGGTTCACTGTATATAATGTCAGGACTGTGGTTAATTGTAACAGCAGAACATAGTGTTTGATGGGCAACGTCCATCATTATTAATCAATATCAAAAGAACTATAAACTCCTCAGATTTGCATTGTTTCAGTAAACTTCAAATCACATAAAAAGAACAATCCATATTTAGGCAATTCCAATGCCTTAATATCATCGTATACTTTGTGTTTTTGAACATGCTTGTCTTTAATGTATTTAATTTTTCATTGTCAATGCAAAGTTCTTCAGCCCCCTTCTTTTCAAGCAATATATTTCACATCTCATCTCAGCTAAAGTGATTTTTTCGTTCTATGCAGTGTATATAACTTTTTATTGAAATTCAAACTTATTAACCAGTTTTCCACTTTTTCAACTACTCTCACTACTTCAACTTCTTGTTATGGCTTTAGGCTATTCAACCAGTTTAGCTTTAGCAATTCAGCTACTCAGCATTCCCACGCATTTTCTGCAGGAAATGCATTTTCTAGTCTAATTTCTAACACTTTTCTTTTAACATTAAAGTCAATGAGAGCAAGCTTCAAATCCTTCAAATCCTCATCTGCTTCAAAATGTATCTCCTCCTACATTCTCTCACCTACAGACGTGGTTCAAACTTTAAACTGTTCACAACTTGTTCAGCTAAGTGGGGTCTACTTTTTAGTTTGTGTAGTTTATAGTTTTTGTGAAAAAGCTGTTTAAGTTCAGTGATCATTTCAGGATTTTTTATCAATTAAACTGAGTGTGTATTACCCCCTTTTCAACTACTCTCACTACTTCAACTTCTTCTTATGGCTTTAAGCTATTCAACCAGTTTAGCTTTACCAATTCAGCTACCCAGCATTCACACGCATTTTCTGCAGGAAATGCATTTTCTGGTTCAACATAAAATAAAAGTTCTGTACCATGGTGAAATATTGTGTTTAGTACAGTTTGTCGCGAGTGAACCTTGTATTATGGTTTGCATCATGACATGGTTTCTCAGGAGTCAATTGAGTATGTAGCTCTGAACCTGCTGGAGGTAAATAGGCCTTTGAGTGTTAACATGTTCGCTTCAACTACCTCATAATATATTATGCTGGTTTCATTTAGATTTTTCAACTAGTTTTGCTGCTCACAAGTGAAAAATTGAGCTTGGAGACTGCCTAATTTTGTCAGAAGTTGCTTTATGTCTGGTATACACCTATTTTGAGCCTTGACCCTTTTCATCTATTACCCAGTTGATAGTTACCGAAGACACCGTAAACTTTAACTCTTTTAGTTAATTAATTTATTAAGTCTTTAACATTAGCGTTTTTCAAATCATGTTAACAAGCAAGTCCCAAATCCCTGCACCCGAGACACGGCAGCGTCAATGTCTTGAATTCACTCAGCCGAGATGCCAGTCAACGGGCGGGATTGTGTCACATTACTGTTTTAACACGGGCTTCTGCCCAAAGGAAGTTCCGCGTCTCCCAGTCCCGAGCAAGGTTATCTTGGATGTCAAAAACAACTCCATTTCCCAGACACACCTTTCCTTGGCCCCTTCTCTCCCTCCTCTCCAACTCTACCTCATGCCCTCCTCGTCCCTCCGATCCATCTCAATCCCTGTCAGACGCCGGCTAGGGAGAGGTTCCCTTGCATAGCCAACTACCGGAAGAACGCCGGGCGTGTCACAGCGTGTTTCCCGTTCTACACACATAGTGTAGAGAGGTACTGTAGGTGCAACAATGGGTTCTCTCCCCTGCTGACCCTCATCTTTTAAATTATAAACCTCTCTCAAGATATGATCACATAAAACTTACAGGCGTACATGTTTTTCCTGGAGCCGAAATAGTTGCACACAAACACCCTACGGATGCATAAACACTGGTGAGCTCACCGGTACAGTCTCTCTATGACTCAAGCCGGTAATGACAAGGTCTGAATGACTGATTTATTCTCACTCCGTTTAGGTGTTCTCCAAAGAGCACAGCTTCTTTCAGGGAAACACTGCAGTTTATAGAATTCCAGTGACCTTAACATCTGTGCATTTACATAAAGAAATATTATTTCCCTTGTTTGGATTTGAAATCCCCATTTAGGGGTCTTATTTAGCAGAATCGGTTGTAGTTTAAATGTATACCTCAAGTTTAACAGGAGAAAGAAAAAGCTGCAAACTTTTTGTTGCCAAAAGGCTAAAATAAACGTTACAGCTGAAGCTGCAGATTACGGGAAGCTGGAGGGGGAGTGCAGAGAGAGAGACAGATACTACAAGTTGTGTATATTTTTCCAGTAGTTTTCGTGGTCCGTTAGCTCATTCTGTGTTTGATTTGATGCAGCCCATTTTACATTCTTTAAGGTCAAAGAAAGTTGAAGCGTAGTATTCTAGCGAGCATGGAAAACGAAATACCCCGTTTTGCTCTCATATACCTTCATATTTTTGAGCTAACAAGCTTTGAACACGGTCGCCTTAAATGTTGCGTAGTGTGCCTTTTTTCAGTTAATTAATATGTTCATTAGCCTGGGTTTTCCCAGACTGCCTTGCGCGCGCGATCTGTTTCGCGCTGCAAGCCGGTCTGGAAACCATGGAGCAATTTGCCCCAGAAATCGGGGCACCAATCAGAGCGGGGAGGGTCCAGCAAGACGATGACGTTGAATATGCGCTGACTACTGTGCCACTGCCATCCCTAACAACGCTACCCTATCGGATAAACTGGGTGGTTTCTTCGATGAAAAATATGTCTGTAGAGTGGCCATGTATACCAGGGGTCCCCAAACTACGGCCCGCTGGCAAAGTTCCGCGGACTTTATGTGCCCGTATCCGCGGGCAGCCGACCTCCGGCACCCCCCCCAGGTCAGCCCGGCCCCCGCGACAGAGGAGGGCAGAGGTAATGCGGTTTTGGGGAACTTATATATACCTTCTACTCTCATGTTTGCCTTGCACAAACGGCAATAGACGCTTAACGACATCTTGTACACATAACTCTGACTGATCGCCTTCTTCCGCGTAGAACTTCTGTCGCTAGGAACAGGCGCATTTGACAGACATTCGTAGCGCCCAATTAAACGGCTCTGGGCATTCGTAAACTACGCCTCCAATACAAGAAAATGAACTAGTGGTTTCCAGACCCAGTCTTATTTGAGAATTAAATCATTTGAGAATGAGATCAGGGTATGGCGTTAGCCAGGCTAATGTTCCATACCGTTTTGGATGATTAAATGAGTCATTTCAGGTCAAACAAAGGTTTTCTCGGCCGCCCTGGGGGTCTATAGGGGAAATACCGCACATGCAATTGCAGGAGTGTCGGGTCGCCCCCACAGGCTCAGACGTGTTGTCATCGCGAAAGTCTTGCTTTAGGGCATGAGTCGGGAGGCTGCGGGCTGCAGCCATACACTCTTGGGCTCCTAGCGCAGTGGCGATATTTGTGCAGTTATCATGGCGGAACCAGCGAAAGCCCATGGCGCAGCAGGCAAGAAAGGGCTCTGGACAGAGAGAGGACTCGTACACGGGTGAACATCGGGCAAGCCAAACGAGAGCTCAAAGAGGAAGAAGGCTGCACGGCTGAGCGGACATCGCGTTTCTGCTGATATTGTAAGTAATATTGGAATGGTTGGTAGCGGTCCGTACACTCTGCATTCACCCGCGCCGAACCTCCTTGTAAACTCTGCATTCACCCGCGCCAAACCTCCGCGTAAACTCTGCATTCACTCGCGCAACGTTAGCAGTTGTGTCATGCTGAAAGTGCAATCTTTTTCAGAGACAGTATAGTTTTCTTTCCGGTACGGCAAACCGGGTCCGAATATCTTACCGGTACGCCGTACCGAACAGTACTGGCTTACTTTCACCTCTGCTTGACGGAGAACAGCTGAGCGTCTTTACGACAGTGCACTTTTATTTTCGGCCTCTGGGGGGAGCCTCGCTGGAAAATCAACCCCGGTACACTCGGTACACAAGTACACCTTTAACTTTAAAACAGACAAACAGTTGAAAAAATACACTGCGCAAAAAGACACATAACACTAAGTACCTAAATTAATTAATCTTGGATGCCGTTAGGCCTTCATCTAACTGCCGCTTCCTAACAAAAACCTTGCTGTTTGTTGTTCCTTCACTGAAGTCAACCCCAGGTTAGAAAAGACTGATTCTTTTATTAAAAATGTTTTTAATGCTAATAGTATAGGCCAGATAGCTATAACAACTGTGTGTTATTAGAGCTTGAGTGCTTTGGATTTATAAACAGAAGAGCAGATCTCAGATTAGCTGCGACAGTTAGAATAAAGGTTAAGCCCCACACTATAATGATAGCTGCCACTCCCCCTCACACACATGCGCAAACACACACACACACAGTAATAACAGGGCTAAAGACTTCGGCAAAGCTATCCACAATGCATAATGCCAGGTGTAAATTCTTAGCAGAGTCCCAATGTCTAGGGTCCATTACAACAATATATATATTTTTTCCAGAGAGAACGTCACAATCCCTCAAATTACGAAGCAACGGTATATTCATTCCAATAGTCCAACAAATTACAAATAAAGCCAATATCACGGTCACCGCTTTCAAATTCTTCCGTTTCAATTCCTCCAGTTAAATAAAAAAGAATGAAAAATGTCAATGCCAAGCAGGGATGTGAGTCGCATCATTATCGGCAGTGATGCAGTGGTTTAATCTGCCCGCTGTGGTGAAGAGGCCGCTAAACTAGAGGGTGAAGCTCTCCTTCCACCTGTCCATCTACGTGGCGACCATCACCTGTGCTTATGGGACGATGACCTCAGATTGGAGCTGCTGCTCCTTTCTCTTCTAAAAGGGCCACCTCAGGTGGTTTGTTCCTCTGATCCGGACCCCCACAGGACGTGTGAGATTGGAGGTTATCGCTCTGCTGATTCTTCAGTGTCCTGGTATTAATGCTGACAACACACAGCCTTTTGAAGGTCGTAGCCTGCTGTCCTGTGGGGCATGCACACCTGTGGCTTGAGAGCTCCCGCAAGCTGGTGTGATACGAAAGCTTTGAAGTGCTGATCATTTACGGGGGGAGTAGACCGAGACAGCGCAAAGTTACAACTAAGTATCAGACCTGCAAATACTGAAGACTTTTAAGATACAAAACCAGAAAATCTCCCATTATATAAGACGTTGCTAAGTAGTAGTAATAGTTGTAAATAAAGTGGTATTGGTTTATTAGCAATAGCAGTAGTAGCATTTTCCATATTAAAAGTGGTAGTAATAGCAGAAAGAAGCGCTAGTTTGAGTACAACTTGAATTACTGGTAAAAGTAGCAGCAGTAACAGCAAGCGACAAAAAGACCCCATTCTCAGCTTCTGCATAAGATATGGTTAATCCATGTGGCTTTTTATTTTGAAAGGGTGGACCCGGGTTTGGGAGATACAGTATGAGTACAAAGTACATTGCACGCATAACACTGAGATATATACACACATCTCCTTACAAAAATAAGGCTGCAGGTTATCGCTAACTGGCGGGAATTGTATTTAGCCTGCTTACTATCACAGAACAATTGGCTGGTCAGGTACTGGTTATTCCAGCAAACGGTGATTGAGTGACACATAAGAGGGACGGTAAGGGAAGCAAAACAGCAAGTAAGAGAGGAGGGGGAGCTGTTATCCGCCAGACGTCTTGTGGAGATGTTGGAGAAACATTGTTTTATGTTTAAAGCAACCTCATTTTGCTGTGATAATATGAAGGGCAACTATAAAAGTGCTTTATCCTTTATCAGAGCAACACTGCTGATTCTTCTTTTAGGTGAAATTCCTATGTTGATTCTCCCATTTGTGGTGCTGTTTTTAAGGCGGATATTTAAGTCTTTGAGTGGGATATTTTCTCTGCTGGAAAAAGATTTCATTTTGACTGGACAATAAAATAAAAGGTTAAACATAAATAAATGATGAAAAACGGAATAAAAGAGAGTAAACGGGGTGGTGATAGAGGATTAGAGCGATGTAAGGGCAAGAGGCGTAAAAGAAGGGAGTAGATCACCACTGACTGGTGAGTTTTGACCCCTACCACACCCACCTCTTAATACGCCTTAAGGCCTACCACAAGGTCAGAGTTTACTCCCAGAGGAAGAAGGTCCCATCGGCAAACGAGAGGCTGGGGTACCGCAAGTAGGCCAATCAACAAGGAGTGAAGAGAACAAAAAATTTTTTGGGGTCAGAAAGTTTGGAGGATGAAAGGAGGAACACAGAGGATGAAAATTGGAGGACAGGAAGGGATCCTCCCCGCCCCCCAAAAAGAAGCCGGACCCCGACTTTCAGACCTGTAATTACAGCTGCCTAAGCGGGAATGATGAGGCATCTCAACAGAGTGCGGGGCTTCTAATTAAAACACCACATGTTTAGCACGCAGACGAGTCATGTTATGGCTAAATGAAGCTGAGCTGTCATCAGCCGACTCAGACCCGACTTGTCTTGCTCTTCCTTTACTCTCCCTTAAATAACGTTATTTCAATCTATTTTATCACTTTGCATGACATAATTTCTCTCCTCTTTACAATCCCACAACATTGAACCAAATACCCTTTTAACAATTATGTCGCTGTCATCCAAATTGTCAAGCAATGAACTTTACAAATCAAAACCAAGACGGCATGAGTACTTTTCTGGCAGACCGCCTCAATGCAATTTCTTAGACGGAATCATTACATTTGCAAAAAAGAATATCTGCAGATTATTAAGTTCAAACACCAAGATTGTAAAGTTGGAGGTAAAGAAAAAAAAGAACAATTTCCATGCTATCTATTTGGAATTTGACGGTTTGATTGGAGACCAGAGCTTCTACTGATTCTACTGTCAACGCGAGTACCCAGACAAGCCTCAGGGACGTTGGCCCACTTCCTGCAACCTGCTAGTTAACTTGAAGTTGAACAAAAGAACTTATGCAACATGCAACATTGAGGCCACTACCAGCTGGATACCACATAAACAAGTTTAACATGTTAACCCCCGCCCCCCTCCCTTCATGTCCCACAGGAGATAAAGAGAGATGTTAGTGAGGACCCGATAGAACCGACCACCAGGTCCGCTCGGTTTTGCAGGGAGCCGTGCCAAGTAACTCCACCTTCTACAGGAAGCATCTTCGGTTAACTGCTAGCCTAGTCAGGACGTAGTTGCACAACACGTAGAAACCACTACATTTATTACACAAATACATCTTACATGAAGGTTGACCTTCCCTGTCCAATCAATGAAGCAGAACCAATTTGGGCGTACTATTACATTACTCTCAAAAGAATCCATAATGGGTTATTCCTGAAAGTTTGAGGTTCTATTTAGAAACATTTGCTTATAAAGGGTTCTTTGTAGGCTTCCGTTAGCATTACAACAAGATGGAAGTGTGGTGGTGAGCTTATTCAATATAAAGCCTCAACAGGAAGTACACGGGGGCCTGCTGACGAGATCGGGACACTGGCATCTGCTGCTACACCAAAAGAGCCATTGGACAGGGGGAGGCGGGGAGAGGGGGCCGCGTGAAGAATCCACACTGCATGAAAAGTGGGATTTCCGACAATTTCCGGAACAGTAAATTGTCGTGGAATTTCAGGTTTACGGCAATTTTCGGCAATTTGCGGGCAAAGTCGAAAACTGCCGGAAGTTGGCCCCCATGGCTCCCCTCCTCCTAATTCTAGGGGAAGGCTTTGACATGTAAATGAAAATGCTGTGAGCTATACAAATGCAAATCAGGGCTGCAGAGGGTTTTAGCCCAGGTGACATTTTTTTAAAAAGGTAAGAAAATCTCTAGTACAAATAGATTAGGCCTAATTATAGACTCTTACATTTTAGCTTGTATTGATTTATTTAAGTATGCTAGATTACTGTGTATGCCATTAGCTATGGCAAAAGTTATGTTAAAAAAGATACACAAAATAACTTATTTAAAAAATGAGTCTTAATCAGAATTAGTAAGGTAAAATGAGCATTCCATGCAAACAACATTAGAATCAAAAGGAGGAGATCACAGTCTCCTAGAGCTCAACTACAGTGCATAGTGGCAGGACTACATTGACCTTTTCTTTGGTCTTACTTAATTGCACAGAGGACGTATTAATCCCACATCTTCTTGCAATGCGCTCAACTGGCAGAAATGATGCTGGGTATGACGTGTCTGTTCCCTGCAAGCCCCAAACTTCTATTGGCTTTCCATAAAAATGTCTGTCCGGGTGGGGATGGAGCCAGGAAACTTGTGCAAGAACATGTTTAAATGCATCACCCTTTGACACAACATTAACAACTAGTAAGTTACATTCATATACGTTACCCGTTTACATGTCATGGCAAAACAGTCAACATCAGTGACACAATGGTACATCCGATGATACATTGTTAACATTGCATGTCTGTCAGACTCATCCAAGATTGTCTGGTGGAATGGAGAAAGAGGCAACACTGTACAGTTTTCTAGGGAAAGTCGTTCTGCTGACACCAAAACAGTGTGCTTCACATAAAGCATATCAGCTGTTTCATTGAATGACAAAGTCCCAAGGTCTTCCCGAGGTCTTTTCTTCGCTCTTAGGGCTTCCATCTTTCAACTGACCGCATAGACAGGTACACCGGTCTTTTTGCGCGAGCATACGCAAGCTCAGCTGGTCTCGCGAGTCCTTCTGTATAACAATGACCTCGTATGTGATTGGAGGACCCGTAGACTCCTCGTCCAATCACGTGTGAGGTCATGGGTATGACTCATACAGCAGTACTTGTAAGACGAGCACAAGAACAGGCACTGTTTATATTTTTTATACTCAGAAGAAGTTTATCTCCAGTTCCTGTGTTTGTTTTTGCTGGTTCGTGAACAATGCCTGGACGACGTCTCGCGTTCACCTCGCCGTCAACTCCTCTTGGACGCGGTCAGCAACTTTTGGCTAGTCCGCAGGCAGACGAGAAGAAACTGCTGAATGCTCTCAGCGGACTTTCTCGTCAACTCCAGCAACAGACGGCCGATATCAATGAGCGGTTCGCTCAACTGGAGAATTCAGTACTCTCCAGGTTGCTCTCCATGGAGGAGAGGTTGGCGGCTCTGGAGTCGAACAACCGTGCGGGAGGGACTGAGTCCAAGAAGAAAAGACGTGTGCACAATCCAAAAATGGCGGTAAGGTTCGATGACTGCAAGCTAAGCTAAAAGTAGCGCCGCCTAAAACCAAAGCTACGAGTAGCCTAGTAGCCTTGCAAGTGAGCAGAAACGGCTTTATTAAAGTGTATTTTCTTTGTCGTGTCATTTACAGGAGGCGGTGTGCCGCCTTCACAACGCTGAGACAAATTACATGCGCTACGAACCGGAGCAAAGGTAAGATTTAAAGAATATGCGTTCATTCTGCGGTATAGGGAAATATACCATAGTATGGATATCGATCTTAAAATGTACATTTTGTTTTCAGCCTAATCTCGCCTCATAATGAGGCAGTGACTTCGCATCTGCTCCGAGCAATATCTGAAAGTCCTGATTTCGATGGCGATAAAGACGTCATTGTGTGTAAGTGACGCTGTGTACCGTTTCTCCTTCCTTGTTTAATGTTACTGTGACTTGCGTTTGATTTTTTTTGTATTCATACCACACTCATTTAATTGTTTTCCAGCCGTCTGTAAGACGTATTATGAGACGGTACGCAGGAACTTTAGGCTTAACCAGCCAGAACACTCATTGCGGGCGGAAGCTGTGAAGAATTCATCGCGGAGCCGAGCGAGAAGAAAGCGGGTAAGAGTTTATTTGCTGACGTTTTCACTTTGTTGTGTTCATACGCAGTGCATCGCACAGTACTGATTCATTTTTGTTTTACAGCTGCTGGAATGGAGACAGAGCATGCTGGCTGATGACGAGGTGGAGCTCTGGAAATCCGCCACCATAGAGCTCATGTCGGAGGAAGAGGATGGCGCTGTTGGCGGGGTCTCGGGGTGGATTGTACGGTCGCCCCCCTTTCGTAGGCCGGAGCTCTCGGAACTCTGCGCAAAGCTGCAGTCCCGGTTAGAGGCGACTTCGAAATACAGAGCCACACACAATAGGCGCCTGCACAACGGACCTGCCTCCGAAAATACGCCGCCAAATACCTACAACCCAGAGGAGGCGAAACGGACAGTTCACCCAGTTGTAGTTTTTTTTGTGTGGGCAGATCCTCATTTTGTATATAGTTATTTGTGAGCTTGCGTGTTGTGTCAATAAAGCTCTTTCTTTGCATAAACATGTTCATTTCCTCTATGAATTCATTGATGTCCTAATACTAGTGTAGTAGCCTACGTATGATAACAATGACATGAATATACAGTATAATATGAATATATAATTATGAGGCAGGGTGACCAATAGCGAGTGATTTTACTTGTTTGAAAGTTGTGGTTTCATCCAATAAGGAGTAAGGAAACCCATGCCTGGCCTGCCCACGTGTGGTTTTGCTGCCAATCACGAGTGATTTTACTTGTTTGAAAGTTGTGGTTTCATCCAATAAGGAGTAAGGATATTCAGCCCGCTCCGCCACCCGCGGTTTCGCTGCATTCATATGCTAATCAGGGCCATTCGCACCTCCGCCAGCTGATCGCCACCTACGTCAGAGTCTGTTTCCGACAATTTCCTGGACAGACGAACGCGGCGTGCGCGGCCTGTAAATTGTCGGAAATTAGGGAAATTTTCGGGCGTTTACGGGGACGGAAATCCCACTTTTCATGCAGTGCCAACGGGAAAGAAACATACAGAAGGACGCGTCAACCTTCTCTCATAGCTCCACGGCCATTCCTCAATATGATTATTTTCACAGAAGACTTGTCAGTGATTCGCCATTGGCCAAATTTTGCACTGCATGAAAAGTGAGATTTCCGACAATTTCCGGCACCGTAAATTGTCGTGGAATTTCAGATTTACGGCAACTTTCGGCAATTTGCGGGCAAAGCCGAAAACTGCCGGAAATTGTCGGAAATTGACGTGGGCCTCCCTTGGCAGTTGGCCCCCCATGACTCCCCTCCTCCTAATTCTAGGGGAGGCTTTGACATGTAAATGAAAATGCTGTGAGCTATACAAATGCAAATCAGGGCTGCAGAGGGTTTTAGCCCAGGTGACATTTTTTTAAAAGCTAAGAAAATCTCTGGTACAAATAGATCATGCCTAATTATAGACTCTTACATTTTAGCTTGTATTGATTTATTTAATTTAAGTATGCTAGATTACTGTGTATGTCATTAGCTAAGGCAAATGTTATGTAAAAAAGATACACTAAATTATTTAAAACATTAGTTTCAATCTGAATCAGCAAGGTAAAATGACCATTCCATGCAAACATTAGAATGAGAATGAAGGCTCTGCAGAGATCACATTCTCCTAGAGCTCAACTAATGTGCACAGTGGCAGAAATACAGTGACCTTTTCTTTAGTCTTACTTAAATGCACAGAGGACGTATTAACCACTACATCTCGCAGACATGGTGCTTCACAGGCACCGCGGTCTGGTCTCGCGAGTCCTTCCATGTAACAATGACCTCGTATCTGATTGGAGGATCCGGACGTTCAACTCGCGTTCAGCTCCGCGATCAACAGTCGAGAAGAAACTGCTGTTTGCTATCAGCGGACTGTCCCGTCAGCTGAATCAACATCCTGCCGATATGAACGACAGGAGAGACTGACTCAAGAAGAAGAGACGGCCGCATGAAATCCCAAGGTAAGAATATGTTTGATGACTGCTAGCTAAGCTAAAAGTAGCTTAGCCTAAAACCAAAGCTAAGAGTAGCCTTACAAAAGAACCAGTGAGCAGACACCGCTTTATTGAAGTGTATTTTTGTAGTGTATAAGATTTAAAGAGCATGCTTTCATTGGTATCTATTTCCTTATACCGCACATAGAATAGATACCGATCATAACTGTACATTTTGTTTTCACAGACTAGTTTCTCCTCACAATGAGACGCTGACCTCCTATTTGCTCGGAGCAACATCTGTAAGTGACCTTTTTTTTTTTTAACTGTTTCTCCTTCCTCGTTTAATGTTACGGTGACTTGCGTGTTGATTTTTATTCATACCACTTTCATTTAATTGTTTTCCAGCCGCCTGTAAGACGTATTACGAGACTGCACGTCGGAGCTTCAGGTAAACCGCGCCAGAAAAACTAGCTGCGGGCAGAAGAGCGAAGAGTTCCGCGCGAGAAGAAAGCAAGTAAGAGTTTATTTGGTGACTATTTTTCACGAGCATTGATAGATGTGTTGTGTCCATACGCATCGCACTTTATTGATTCATTGTTTTGTTTTTTACAGCTGCTGGAATGGAGACAGCGTGTGCTCGCAGATGACGCGGTGGAACTCTGGAAGTCCGCCAGCGCAGACCTTATGTCTGCCGAAGAGGAGGGCATGTTGGCGGGGTCTCTCGGTGGATTGTACGGTCGCCGTCATTTTGTAGGACGGAGCTCTCTGAACTCTGTGCGAAGCTGCAGTCCCGGTGAGAGGCGACTCCAAAGTACAGAGCCACGCACAATGTGCGTCTGCGCAACAGACCTGCCTCAGAAAGAACGCCGCACTGTACCTACAACCCCGAGGAGGCAAACGGACAGTTGTAGTTTTTGAATCATCCTCTACCCATGTGTGCGCAGATCCTCGCTTTGTATATGATTGTTTGTTTTAATAAAGCTCTTTTTGCATAAACATGTTCCTGGCAAATGTTCATTTCCTCTATAAATTCATTAATGTCCTTGGTGGTAGTCTAATAATTGTTTAGTAGCCTACATAGGATAACAATGACATGAATAGAGAGTACAATATGAATGAATAAATAATATATATTGTATATATAATTGGGCTATTGGGTGACCAATAGCGACAGATCTGCCAACCAATCACGAGTGGTTTTTCTTGTTTGAAAGTTGTGGTTTCATCCAATAAGGAGTAAGGATATTCAGCCCGCTCCGCCACCCGTGGTTTCGCTGCATTCATATGCTAATTAGGGCCATTCGCACCTCCGCCAGCTGATCGCCACCTACGTCAGAGTCTGTTTCCGACAATTTCTGGGACAGGCGAACACGGCGTGCGCGGCCTGTAAATTGTCGTAAATTGTCGTAAATTAGGGAGATTTTTGGGCGTTTACGGGGACGGAAATCCCACTTTTCATGCAGTGTTGCTAATAATGATGGCTGTGCTATTTAGAGCAATAGTACAGAAAGCCGGCAAAAACACCACGCATACACTACCCCAAATGCTGCTTTAGCGCCAAAAGCTTAGTGAGAGATTCCAGTGGTGTTTTAATGCTAGTAGCGGCTTCTTATTTTCAAACTTGTTGTGGAACATGTGTGGAATTAAGTGTGACAATGGGACGGCTTGCTCAACACTGGAGCCCAAAACTGAAGCGGCTGAATCAGTCTTTCATTTTATTATTGCACACCTGGGCTTTTAAAATGTGACACCTGAAACTGCCTTTTAAGGAAAAAGATCTTTTGAAAATGTATTCCGATATTTAAAATGGTCGTATAATGTAATTTAAACATACATATGTTGCTTTGATTTTAAAAGTGGTTCCTTTTTCAAATCTTTTTTACGTTATAACGTAATTTTAGTTTTTCTTCAGGAGACAAAAAGAGAAGGGGAGAGAGAGTGCACTGGATTTTGTCCGATAGGCAGGCAGGCAAATTAATCAGCTTGCTGCCTTGACAGCTAGACAGTCTGACAGGCTAGCAAAGACGTATGACTCATCCTGACTCACCACGCCCCCTTCGCAAATACTCAATTACCTACATACTCTTCGACACACACACACACACACACACACACACACACACACACACACACACACACTGCCCCTTTGTGACAAACAACCCTGCAGCCACTAACCTGTGACTCATTCTGGTTGTTACCCTTTCTGAGTCTGTCGGGTTGCATGAACACAAGCATTCGCACACACTTGTAGCCTTGCACACACAGACACACACACACACTGCATTTCAATCTTGTGAAGATGAGCATGCAGCAGTGAGAGGTTGGAAGATCTTGAGGAGCTGATATGTGAACGGGCTACAAAAGATAAAAAGGCTGCTTTGATCAAAGTTATAGTAGGTAAAGTCTCTCTCTCACACACACACACACACACACACCAGTTGTTCTCTAGCAGAAGCTAACAATGCTGAGGGACTCCAGGGAGAAATCGGCGCAGTCCCTCAAACTCTGCAAAGTCATCCAGGCTCACATCACTTAACCCTTGCACACACGCTGATCCGGTTACACAGACCCACACTCCGCCAATGGCCACGGCGTCAATGTGCACAGGGATTGGCGGACCCTGGGGAAAGCGTCTCCATCATTTTCGTGAGAGTTCAATTCAATTCATTTTATTTTGTATAGCCCAAAATCGCAAATTAGAAATTTGCCTCGGAGGGCTTTACAGTCTGTACACATGCAACATCGTCCGTCCCAAGACCCTCACATCGGCACAGGAAAAACTCCCCAAAAAATAAAAAAAACCCTTCCAGGGAAAAAAGGGAAGAAACCTTAGGGAGAACGTCAGAGGAGGGATCCCTCTCCCGGGATGGACAGACTGCAATGGATTTACCCGTTTCCCTCCCTGGAATTGTATATTTAATTTTATTTGTTTTGAAAAAATGAATGATGTAAGATATGTCACTACTGTAAATTAACTTGCTAACTAAGATACACATGAATTTAGCCAAGACACCTGCGATCACAAACATTTCCCCCAACACTAGTGACCTTTTGGAGTGCTGGAACAAAAAGAGGATGGGGTTTCCCACAGAAATAGGTTCTCTTAGCACTAAAAGGGCAGATGTAAAAGGAACTGGAAATTTTGAAGCTGATAGGTTGGAAGGTCCATTTTGAACGAGGCACGAATTAGTTTAACCTGGGAAGTGGACACTTTGAGTTTGTTTTATGCTGGCTTAACAACAATAGGAGGCCTGTAAAACCTCTGGCGTAAGTTGAAAATCTCAGCTTCACCCTGCACCGTGGACAAAGTTCAGGCTGCTGTGTGTGGAGAGATTAAGTCTGGGAGTGTTTAAGCGTGCATGGTACCTTCTCCATGGTGACTCTCGTCCAACACCAAACCGCTCATGCATTTGAGCTCCCAGTCGTGGACCTCAGTATTCCACAGAGCAGGGATGAAGTAGGCGTACTTGGATCTGCGGGAGGAAGGAGACGGGACCTAATCATTTAATTGTCCTCTCACTCGCCTCTGTAATAAACAAAGTATGGACATTCAGGTGCATAGAACGTAGCATTCGTGTGAGGGGGGCAATAAAGTGAAATCTTCAAAGGATCAATGGAGAGCAGGGAAGAGTGGTGTGTTTCGGTCAGCTCATTTAAAAAAAAGATCCCAGAACATGGTGTTGGCAGCAGTCCGGAGACTCCAGATGTTGTCCCACTATACTTTATAAAAACTGTGTGTTGGTGGCATTTTCCAGATTTTCAGAATTTGTGATAAAAGGTGCTACATTTGAAAATCTGTGCCGCAACACAGTTCTATATATGCACATATATTATATATATACTTATACTTATATGAAAGGAATGTGTTGCAGTCTGTTCGATAATAGAGAGACATCACTTAAAAACGATTTGTCCAGTTGGCACTGTGGGTTCCTGCAACAAATACAACTGAAAGCCATCCAATGGATATTGAGGTATTTTGGTCTGGACAGTAGACTGTATGCAACAAGTGGACGAAGTCGCCATGACGTCAACCATTGGTTTCTGGACTGCTACTATATAGCATTTTGCAAGTCGTCATCTTGATTTGTGTCAGCACCATCTTAGAATTTTTTTTAATTTAATTTAACATAGGAATGATCACATTTATACGATATTTCATTGACCACAATGTAGCTCCGCCCCATTGTATACCCTGCTTTATTGACAAATTGACACCAAATGGACAATAGTTTACTAAAGATTGTTGTACCTTCACACTCTGTTATATTCCTTAGTTTTACTATTATATTAATTATTTAATTGATATTGCAACCTTGTTAATAAATACTTGGAAACTGGTTATTTCTATTTGGTCTGAAGCAAAATGGAGCGACCCACATTGGCATCGACACAGCCACACCTATAATACCCGTTTTCCACCAAAGCAGAGCTGGTGCTAGTTCGGAGCCAGAGCCTAGCTCCAAATCGGTTCTTAGGTTTTCCACCGCGAAAGCACCAGCTTTGTGGTTCTTAAGTGGTGCCTAAGTGGTTCTTAAGCGGCTGGGGGCTGGGGGCGGGGTTACCGTGAGACGCGAGAAACTTGTGACCACCATTTTTAAATCTCCGTCTACGAATAAAGACGAGCCGCGCGAACACGTTGGATCCGCCGTGTTTGGATGCCGATGTAGGTCCGCAAAGCCATGAACATCAATAGCAAAGTAACGTCTGCCGTTGATGACGTGTTTGGCGCCGCCGCGCTAACGTTGCGGGGAAAGAGGAGATGCAACAGCAGAGGTGAAAGTAACCCGGTACTGTCCGCTACGGCGTACCGGAAAGAAAACTGTACGGTGTCAACTGCTATTTTACGGCTAACGGCGCGTATATGCCCGGTCAGCTCCCCTCCCAGCCCCCCCACGTAACAGTGACGTAGGACCTGGCTCTGCGTTGGCTCTTTAGCCTGTGGAAAAGCAACCGGTTCTTTGGAGGCTCCTCAGTTGAACCAACTCTGAACCGGTACCAGCTCTGGCTCCGAACCAGCAACTGGTTCTTGTTGGTGGAAAAGGGGTATAAGAGGGCTAAAAACGGTTGTATCGCTGAATAAAAATGGAGCTCAGAAGTAAAAAAGCAGCAGTAAAAATACCAAGAAAAACAAGCTAAATTCATCGGCTGAGGGTAAAGCTGTTTTGACTGTTGACATACAGGTGCGCAGGGAGCCGCTGGCGCAACCTGTGAAGAAGGTGACACACACGGGATGGATGAGCCCCTCAACCATCAATTAATCAGAATTGGCTATAAAAAGGTGCATGACAACTTGTTTTAAATTTTAGAGATGTTGACGTTTTCTCCCCCTGTGTCACCCACTTCTATGTCGCTCACTCCCTCTTTGTAAACCCCCTTCTCCCTCTCTCTGACACAACGTTCCTCCTCCTCCCCCTCCTTCTTTTGACAGCATCTTCCCAGAGCAAGGGGATCCTGCCTCTGGGAGACGGTCGGACCACTTAGCGTTAGTATCTGACCAGGCTCTGGTGTGGGTGACAAGCGGGCAACAAGGACTCAATGCGATGCAGTGGCAGGCTGCCCGCTCCATGCCAAACTCACATAATGGGACACACAAACAGAGGTAGGGGGTTTCCTGAACAGATGGCTTCGTTTCCTTGAAGCGCAGAGAGCATCGGTTTGTGCTTTTATTTGCTTACAAAACCAGCTATTAAATGTGACAAATAAATCATTGAAGAGCTTGTTTGTTTGGCATGCTCTGCAAAATATATCCGGGCCGGATGGGCTGATTGATATTCATGAGCTCCCTGGAGCTTTTTATTTAGGGCCCGGATGAAGAACTGAGCTATGAGAACTGCACTGCACAATCATGAGCTTGGTCTGGAACATATAACATGACATCATGGCCCGGCTTGAACAAATAGTGTAGTCAATAAAATCCACAGTAATTTAAGCTGAAAAAAAAAAAAAAAAAATCTCCAAAATTGTAACCTCTGTGGTTGTTTGCTTAAAAAAAAAAATCAAAAAGGATAGGGAAATAAATGTTTTTTTTACTTTTACAACAATTTTACAAGTCTACATTTGAACATATTATAGCGTGATGTACTTGCCTTATATTCATTATCATAATTTGGAACGCGAACATACTGTAATATAACTGAATTGAACCGCCGTATGTTAGCCACTCCTTTTAAAGCAGCACTTTGCCACAGGAAGGGCTCAGGCTGACGTCAGAACAGCCATTCACTGTGATCATTCTAAGTAGCATTCATCGGAGTGCATTACAATGGAAAAGGTCTATATGACGGATTTAGTAAGCTCCACCAAATGTTGCTCTCATGTTAGCCAACAGGCTGCTCACAGCTAGCAACAAAAGCGCTATATTGACTCAAACTAACATGTATTTCAACCGATTTCCTGGTAGAAAAGTCTAGTTGCCTCGGAAACTAGGAGCAATAACAGGGATGTATACAGTGTACAGTTGTTTCGATTCCGATACTAGTATCGGAAAAGCCTCCGATACTGCCGAAATTTGTACTGCCCGGGTTTGTGGAACGTCACGCACGGCAAACGAACCTAGCTAACGCTATCCGGGCACTCGTCTCAGGCAACTTTCGCTGTACCGAACAACACATTAGATTTGAACTGTTATTATTACGGGTCCGCTTATCCAGGTCGGTAACCGCTACTGTAAACGGCCGTTGGTCTCGGTGCTGCGCGGGCTGTCTTTTCTGTCATTTGCCCATTAGCTCAGGAGCTAACGTTAGCGCATAATGTCGGCGGTTTTGCAACAAGTGCAAAGAAGCAATTTCGAGGGGTGGCACGAGTGTAAATTTCAACAACAGCAACATAATCAAACATCTGAAGACGCGTCACGCTTAAGAGCACGACAAACTTACCAAAGTTAAGGGGACACTGGTATCGGTACTCGGTATCGGCCAATACCCACTGGACGTATATCGGAATCGGGAGGGAAAAAATGGTATCGGAACATCTCTAATAGAGTGCCAGTCGAAAGTTTGGACACATTTTCTCATTGAATGCGAAAATGCCTCGAAACTTTTGACTGGTACTGTAAACTGTTTTTAATAATGAACATATTTATTCTTCACTCTCCCTGTTGCCGTACGTATGTACACTACAACATCACTTTACTCACACATCGATAGGCACTCTCAACAGCAGAGGCAACACCGCTCCCTCGTCGGTCAGGTCCATCAGCCGCGGCTCCAGGAGCTCGACTAGGGTCAGGGCCGTACGGAATACAGCAGACAAACCTGGGGAGAAAAGAAGGCCGCAGGGTTTCCAAAAATCACAAACTGCTGTACACAAACAATACTTAATTTAATAACAAGTAGATGTAAAGGAGATAAGATGGAGAGGATGTGAGGTGTCCACCCCATGAACTAGTTTGATTGGCCAGCTGGTCCTTTCCTTGGCACTGGACCAAACTGAGTTATACACATTTTATAATAAAGTTACAGCAATAGGATTCCCCTCTGTGTTTTAAAAAAGAAATAAACACACAAAGTTTTCCACCTGCCCACTACATGAATGTGAGCAAATGATAAATGTAAAATGATACCGTGCAGAATGATGAGATCCCAGACAGCCAGAACGGAGTCCCAGCAGGGCAGGGAAGTGAAAAGAGTGAGGAACCAAGGCATCACAAAATGGACTGACGAGACTCCCACCGACTCCTGCAGGGAGGGTTGAGGGACATCGGGGAGGGTATGGCATTAACAAAGTATGTATCCAAGACTCGGTTCTCAGCCTCTTTCCGTTAACAGTTCTTCTACGCTCACCACCAAACTGAAACATTCTTCCGACTGAGTTAGCTTTGAAACTTAAAAAAAAAAAAAGGTACTAAATTCTAAATTCAGAACATTAATTTGGCCTGAGCATAGCCCCTTAATGTTAAATGCATGGAATAGCAACAGTATTCCCATGAACAAAAGAGCATGGCATGAGGGGTTTGTGTCCTAATAGGTGGGTAGAGGCAAAACCCAGAAATCTTCTTACAGCTTGCGTGCCTAAACTCAACTGAACAGCTCCATTACAATGAAAACGCTGACCATTAATCTGTAATGGGCTTTTTCTATAAGGGCAGTCAACGATTGTGCCTACAATAAGCCCCTCTAGTGTAGAAGTTAAGTATGTGCGTATGTGTTGGCACCTCAAGGCCAGCTCTCTTGCAAAGGCAGCGCTCTATGAGACCTGGGGCCTGTACCATGAAGCTGGGTTAGGTGGCCAGCTATGTTACAGCTTAGTTTCCACCAACCCTGGGTTTACGGTACTACGAAAGTAGCTCGGCTTCAATCGGTATTCGTTGCCATGGTAACTTACACTGCACGGCTAACCTGCTCCGGGGCAGGTTATGTTCTGGATTCGAGCGCTCATTCAGAAGTTTGACCAATCAGCGGTGAGCAAACAAACAGCTGACGTCATTCATTCGTAGCTTCTGTTCTGTTGCAATCATTGCAATGGCTTCACCTTTTCTTCCAAATTCTGTGGACATCTCAGTGCAAATTGTTATAAAAGCACTTTGTAGAGTTTTTAGGGACAGACAAAATCCCCTTGACTTTCCTGATAGTTCCTTGTATGAAAGATAGATATTCCGCGGAAGGAATAACTTGAGTCGCACATAACAAATGTGACTCGTCGAAGCCGCACTTACTGTACCGCAAATGGTTTGAATTATATTTTATATATATATATATATTTTTTTTTTTAACTTGCGCATTAACACTATCAGCAATGTTCCTCTTGCTTTGGCAGCAGAGACGGTGTTACTGCATGCTTGAAATACATTTTTATATTCTTCATATTTCTGAAGAATAATTTCTTGCTCTTCCGCGGAGAAATATATTTTGGCGCATATGCGACGTTTCCCGGGAGAAATAACAAACCGGGAGTTGTCCGGGTGATAGGGGTAAAAAACAGGAAACTCCCGGGGAAAGTGTTGGCAGGTAAAAGCGCGCTGAGCTGGCTGCCTCTCTCTCTCTAATGTGATTGGTTGTTCGGTGCCGACGTCACTCTTTTATGTGCACGCACGCGCAGAGTAATCAGAGTTTGAGGATCAAAGCCTGGGTTGACAAAGTAAGTTGATCCATCCAGCTGCAACATGGCTGATACGAGGCTCACTATCTACACAACTTGACAGCAGTAAGGGCATAAACAATCTGACATGGGGATGTATAATGTTTACCGTTTACCATGTTAGCAGGCTAGCCTTCTTTTACCAGCGTCAGACTCAAAATACAGCTGAGTGTGATCATTGCCTTTTTGTAGGAACATTTATCAAACCTTTGGGTCAAATGATAGCGAAACAGCTTTTTCTATAATAAGGGGCTATATTTGTATAATCAAAATATATCACCTATGAACTCCAAAGTCCGCCTGCAAGTTTTAGAAACACGTTTATAAATAAAAAGTATTCCTCAAAATTCCACTATTATAAAACCTCAAGAACAATAAAAACATATTTTTACTATCTGAAGGTCCATGAACACATCATGCTGAGTGAATGTTTTCGTGAGGGGGAGCTCAATATCAAAGATCACCATTGTGATAGTAATTCTAATATATATTAAAAAAAAATCCTAATTGTTTTTGTCTTAAAATGTCACCCCGCAAACAATGTTTGATCTAATCAGATCCAGTCAAACAAGATAAATAAATACTGCACTCGTCATAGCAATGGGGAAGACACCAACTACTCAGCTGGGACAGACGGTCACATCACTAAAGTGAGGGGAACATTGACTGAACAGCAGAGAGGTTTAAAAATGAGCAGCATCGATTGTTTTTCACAACATTGGTAACACTTGGAAAATGTTTGACATACTGTGTATATTCCATTGTTTTTGTAAGATACCTTCTCAAAAGGAATTCTAAAGTCCTCTTTTTTCATTTTTTAGTGCCGATACAGATTCTTTTTCATCAGCCTTAGCCGATGACCAATATGGGCTGCAGATTTTCTTAAGCCCATATTTGGAGCTGATACTGCTTTTGCTCCCTCAATTTACATCATAAAAATGACACAATGATGATAACAATTGTTACAAGTCACTATACCCAGGTCGGACAAAAGATTTGCACGTCAGGACCGCTGGGGGCCTCCTCCAGAGTTTCCTCTGGCTTCGCCCTGCCCAGGCATAGTTCACCGTCTTTCGGGTCTTATCGCATCCCCCGCGTCCCCCATCCCCTATCGCTTCCCAGGCCAGCACTGGAGGAGGAGGAGCCCGGATTCAAGTTTTCATTTTGTCAGGACTCAGTCAGCAGGGCCGTGCAGCTTGATAGTCTAACGCAGAGACCTCGCTGCACGCTGGAGGTCTCTCACACCGCTCTCGTTAATAGGCTTTTATTTGGCCGTTGATGGTTCGTTTATTTCAGCTGCCGGATATTCATCCAAATGGTCTGTGGACATTGAACTTCATCTTTTTTTAAGAAACATTTTAACATATTTGACAGCTTTGTACCGTTTGTTAAATAAGCCAGTCATCAAATCTTCTGCCTTTGTGCTTCAATACTTGCATGATGCACTGCCATGAGATTTTGACCCCACTTCTGTTTCCTGTACTCAAGCTAAAAACAGAAAACAAATGTACATACTAAATATACACATATACATACTAGCAGGGACATCTCCTTATCCTTAAGATGACAGTACATATCTGAAAGGCGTTCTGATGTGAGGTTCCCTGAATGCGATTAGTAAAAACAGACACACAACAGTAGGATATGACTGAGCTGTCACGTCGAGGTGCTGATGGATACATTACATGGACATATCTGGACTGAAACACATATTTCTTCTTTTTTCTTCAGGATAATTTTCCCTTCTCAGTCAGCTAGAGCATTTCCAGAATAAAGAAACACTACTTTCGTCCAGGTTTTCAGTCTCCGTTTATGATCACTAAGTTAAAGTTTAAATTCTTTCTTAATCATTTTTGAGAAGAAAGAAATAATATTTCAAAAAGCACTCACCAGGTGCTGAGAGAGGTGGGGCTTCCTGTGTTTTAGGAACTGGTCGAACACCTTCACCTGATGCTGGACCCTGATTGGACCAAAGAAAACAGTTATCATAGTGTCGGCCAGATAGTAGTCCACTGAAATGACAATGCAGTTTGGGAATTAAATACGTTTTTTTTCAGGGACCAATTTCAGCACACACAATATTAAAATGCTGCAAAAGAGTTGTGTTTTTGGAATTTCAAATACAAGACTGATCCACCATTGTCAGGTGGTTCTCTTTGTCGAGTCATAACACATAAACTCACAAACTCAAAATACAGGTTTAGCAAGGCGGTGAGAGATGCTAAACGACTCTGAGAAACTCCAACAACAGTTCCCAGCAAATGACTCTGCTTCGGTTTGACACCTCACAAACTACAAGCCAAAACCCCCTATAACATGAATGACCTCCGCCTGGCAGACGAGCTGAACGAGTTCTACTGTAGATTTGAAAAGATAATGTCCTGACTCCATCCCCCACAGCACCACCAACCTGCCCCAGACCATCAGGGGCTCATGCCTCGGTATAACCAGAGACTATTTATTAAGGAGACGTGCCACTTCCTCAACCCTCAATACAACTCCCGTAGGAAAACCTGTAACGGCAAAGATGGCAGTTGTGTGTGCATGTCCCGCCTCTCCCGCTGGAAAGCCAATCATCTGCTTTTTAACAGTCAAGCCGGGAAATATTTAAGCCTATCGTCTGGTTCCACGGATGCATGCACACAGTTGAGGTTTTGCGACAGCGGAGACGATGGCGTAACACCAGCATTCTGGATAGAGGCATAAATTAAGGTTGGTGTCGTGAAGCCTTGCGCATGCGCAGTAACAGCAACCTGTGGTGGAAAAAGGTGTTTTAAACCTTATTTTGGGGCAAAGTCAGCAAACTTTTTCAGTGATTTTTATCATATTCTACTGCTGTTTCTATACATGTAGTTTTTATGTCCCGATGACCCGTGGAAAGTAGGGGTGGCACGGTACATGAAAAATCATCCGAACCGTTCGGTTTGCGTGTCTCGGTTCGTGTGTGCGTCGCCGCATGCGCAATGTAGCCGCGTGCCCGTTTGTCACTTCAGACAGTGTTTTCTTTTCGCGCGAAATAAGAGTTGTGTGGACGCGCAAATAGACATTAAAAGTGGAGCATGGAGCGCTGCAGGTCACGTCATGTGTAGAAATGGCAAGTGGGAGAGATAAGGAAGGCTGCCCGGAGTTGGAGGATGCGCTAGCGGTCGGCGTCTGTATGCTCGCTCGCATAATCAGCGAGTTAGCATCAGCGATGTGGACCGAACCACTGTGAGGGAAGGGAGGGGGCACTCAAAATGTTTCTAAACTTAAAAAGCCTTTTTTGGGGTTTGAATTGTTTTACTTCTTACACAGATATTCTAAGTATCAGTACATCATTATGTTATTTACAATACACACAATTGTTTTAAATTATATTTCTAGGGGGGAGACAACCCTTAGAGGGGGGGTCCTGACCCACCTGTTCCCCCCGGGATTTATGTCTTGCAGCCCACGTAGCTCTTATTTAAAAGACAGAGCTTTAAGAGTTCCTCTCTTCTTCTTAAGATACAATTTTTGTAAGAGCTACACTGAAGTTGGCAGTTTGATTAAGTTAATTTTAATCTTTGTGTGCTAAAAGGCACATAAGTTCCTGTTGATCATATGCTGAAGTACATTTCTGGAGCATAAAATATAAAATAAAAATAAAAAACAAGAACCGTACAGAACCGAAAACCGTGACCCTAAAACCGTGATACGAACCGAACCGTGGGTTTTGTGAACCGTGCCATCCCTAGTGGAAAGTGCAGTTCTGACTCTCTTCCCATTCAATGAGATAGGAGGTAGGTCTTGCTAGAGCTGCCCGGAGGCGTTGCAAAGATGGCAGCGAGTGGCATGACTTGCCTAAAAGGACTTTGGTATAACCCTCCTCAACACCTCCTTGTAGACATGCCACGTACTAGCCTGCTTCAAAGCCTGCACCATCATTCATGTTCCCAAGAATCCCAGGATCACAGTACTTAATGATTACAGGCCCGTCGCCCTGACCTCTGTAGTCATGAAGTCCTTTGAACGGCTAGTCCTGTCCCGCCTGAAGACCCTCACCTACTCCCTCCTGGACCCCCTGCAGTTCGCCTACAGTGCCAACCGGTCTGTAGACGATGCTGTCAATTCATCCTCCAGCATCCAGCACCCAAGGCTACGTTCCTTCACCTCTGCTCTTCTCCCTGTACACAAACAGCTGCACCTCCAGCCACCAGGCCGTCAAGCTTCTGAAGTTTGCGGATGACACCACCCTCATTGGACTGATCTTTGGTGGGGATGAGTCCGCCTACAGGTGGGAGACTGACCATCTGCTGACGTGGTGCAGCCAGAGCAACCTGGAGCTCAACGCTCGAAAGACAATGGATATGGTTGTGGATTTCAAGATAAACGCAGTCCCTCCTTCCCCCATGACCCTGTGTGACTCCCCCCGTTGCAGCTGTGGACATTATGCACCAACCGCCAAGTCAAATTCCTTGTATGTCTGACATAGTACGGCAATAAATGTTTCCTGAATACAATTCTAATGAATAGGTTCATTTTTACTGCGGGTTCCCTTAAATCACAGTAAATGTGTTTTTGGACACAGCAGTTAATTAATCAAATGCTTTGGCAAAAAAACATTCACTATCTGCTGGCTTAACAGTAACGGTGTGTGTCATTTGTGCTCATGAACATCAAGCCAGTTTAGTGACATTTGGAGATATAGCTGATGGCCATTCTTAGGAAAAGTTGGGAAAAGTTGGATCGACCTTTGCTCTTATCAACATTACCAAAACTAACTTTAAGTGATGCATAGTAATGCAATAATATTTTTACTGTTATAAAGGTCATTTATTTTTTATAGTCATTGGTTTTACTGTTTTGGTGTTTACCATGTAAGGACGCTTTGACTACTTTTCAACCCAAAAGGTTACCCAATACATACATGTGTAATTATTATGAAATAATTAATTTAAGTTATAAGTAAGTTATATCCATTACCGAGTAGTGCATCTTAAAACTTCTGCAGAATTACGGAAGAGTTATTCATCGAACAATATTTGTATTTGTACCGATTATACACTTTCATTCCTACCTCGTTAGGTTGACGTCAAACAGCTCGGTTAGATATTTGGGCTTATCCAACAATGCGGTCAGAGCCCAAAACGCCTCCTCCTCCCCCAACTGCATCAGCAGCACTGCAGCTAGGTAGGACATCTCTGTGACACGCACACACACAAATACAGATCTTTAAAGCATTTAAGACAGAGGTTAGAACAAGGTTTTACGTATGAAACTGGACTGACACTTTGCTGCTACGAAAATAATATATTTATTACTTAAATATATTTGAGGCACTTAACATCTACAAATCATTCATAATGAAACAAATGAATTTGTATGCCTTGCTGTGCACACATTTAATTTTTCTTGGCTTTTGAAAAAATAAGTCCAAGGCTCGGTTATAGGGGAATTCAGAAAGAGGTGGCCCATTGATGCTGAGTAGCATACATGCTGCTAGATGGTCCCTATGCAGCCTGTTCCTTAAGTCTGTTTCACCTATAAAGGCATTTTTAAAAATGGAGTGATATTGATAGCCAAACAATCTTTAATTTTACATAACACTGAAATGTCTTCCCCTATTCATCGTGGAGAAATCTCTCTCACAGTTGACACTTGAGATTGGCACTGTATGGGCAATGGCTGCCAGCTTTCTGAGGGAGGGTAGATTTGACACCACTCATCGTGCTGGGATGCTAGTTTGCTCATTATGGTATGTAGCAAATAATAATAATAAACCCACTATTAATTACATTATCTTAATGCAGTGTAACTACTTCAGCATGTAAATTATGCACCTAAAAAACAAACGTGAGGAAGGGCTTTCAGCAATCGCTATTATATCAATCAGCCATGTGCAATTTAGCTAGCAGGTGAAGAATACAAACAACAAAAATCACCAGTTAACTTAATTTAAATTAGCAAGAACTATAGACTAATACAATACCAGGCTTAAATTAAGTTATAGCCAGGGTTGAAAGTAAGCCGGTACTGGCCGGTACGGCGTACCGCCAAGACATTTAGAGCCGATACGCCGTACCGGAAAGAAAACTGCACTGTTTCCGAAAAATATTGCACTTTCAGCATGACAACCCAACTGCCAACGTCGCGCAAGTGTATATGCGGGGGGTTCGGCACCCTCCCTCCGTCTGTCCGTCCGCCCGGCAGCTGCCGGATATTCATCCAAATTTAAGTAATTGTATTAATCCAAATATCCACATGTATCAGATAGTTAAGAAATAAAGAGGGCGGTGAATAAAATACATCTTATTCAAAAAAGTCTAAAATAATATTTCTTGTAATTAATAATTGAAAATCTACCTCTTAATGGTACTCTGCTTCCACCAAGTGCTCACATTATGTATTGCAGGTACTTTTTGAGGTTTGTCAAAATAAAAACAACTAAAAAACATAATTGTTTAGGAATAATCATATTATCCGTTACCTTGGCTGTAGCCAACTTGCGGGCTGTATTTGGCGTAAGCAATGAGGACCCTGAAGAGTTTAGCCTGGCCCTCAATGGCTTCTGGGCTGTCCCCCATCAGCGAGCGGTGGGTCGGGAAGGAACGTTCTGTGGAACAGGTCATATTTATACAACATGTTTGCTTTGCTATCACCAGTGTTGGGCACGTTACTTTAAAAAAGTAATTAGTTATAGTTACTCACTACTTGTTCAAAAAGGATCTGAGTTAGTAACTGAATGACTATACAATAAAAGTAACTTGTTACCAGGGAGGCACGTTCTTGCCTTTGACCGCAATGAATTTGAAATAGTGGTTATATCTCCACCTTGAAAATACTGTAGCGTGTCTTAAGTTCCTAAACGTGTATATGGTTCTGATAACTATTACTTGGGCCAGGGTTGGGGTACCGCCCCCTCCGGCGTAATGTGTGTAGTTTTTGGCAATTTTGGCATTGGCGGACTACCGTTTGGAGGACGCGTTTTCTGGTGGAGATGGAGCGTTCTTTTGGCAGAGGTTTTTATGTCAAGAAGGAGGAGGAGGGCAACGAGTACGGATATTCTCGTCCGGTTCAAGTGCCATTGGTATATTCAATAAATGAATAAATACATAAATATGCATTTAAATACATCGTGAAATAAATAAATTAGGCAAAAAAATACATAAATATGAAATACATTTATTTATTTATAGAAACTTTTATTTCATAATGCCGCGTTTATTTATTTATAGACACTTATTTCATAATGCTGTATTTCATAATGACGTATTTCATGTTCTAATATGCAAATCAGGCACCTTCTTATCTTAGAGACCTTGTAACACCGTACTACCCTGCAAGGCAGCTGCGTTCTATAGATGCTGGGTTACTTGTTGTTCCTAGAGTTATTAAAAGTAGGATGGGAGGCAGAGCCTTCAGTTATCAAGCTCCTCTTTTGTGGAACCAGCTTCCACTTTCAGTCCGGGGGGCAGATTCAGCTCCTTCCCGGGAGTTCTTTGTGCTATACAAAATAAAATGAATTGAATTGAATTAAAATGACCCCATTATCATTCTCTATTGTCATGATGCAGCCTTTTCATTACTTAAGCAGCTTTATGCTTTGTCACCCGATGACAAACTTCCCACTCATCACCGCCCTCTTTAATAATATATGCAGGAAGGACCTACGTTGTCCATCTCTACAGTATAAAGAAGTACCTTCAAATATTCCAATTGACATCACATCCCTTCTCTCATTTACCAAACTATTTTTAATAGTCACACTTTCAGATTAAAAAGCGTTGCTCTCAAATGTGTTTCTTGTTCTTGTTTATAGTATCTGGTTGACCTGGGGCCTGTACCATAAAGCTCGTTCAACAAACTCAGAAGTTTGCAGAATTGGTTCAGAATCGACAAAACCAAACCGAAGCAATCAGGCTTTATTGGTACCATGACGCCGCTTATCAACTGACTTTGTCAACCCAGGCTTTGATCCTTCAACTCTGATTACTCCGCGCGCGTGCACATAAAAGAGTGACGTCAGCACCGAACAACCAATCACGTTCGATAGAGAGAGCGAGAGCAAGAAATTATTCTTCAGAAATATGAGGAATGTAAAAATGTTTTTCAAGTACGCAGTAACACCGTCTCTGCTGCCAAAGCAAGAGAACAATATTAGAGGAACATTGCTGATAGCGTTAATGCGTAAGTTAAAAAAATATATATAAAAATATAATTTAAACCAATTGCGGTACAGTAAGTGCGGCTTCGACGAGTCACATTTGTTATTTGTGGCTCAACAAGTTCGCAAAGAGTTATTCCTTCCGCGGAATATCTGCGTCTTACATACAAGGAAGTATCAGGAAAGTCAAGTGGATTTTGTCCCTAAAAACTCTACAAAGTGCTCTTCTAACAATCTGCGCTGAGATGTCCTCAGGATTTGGAAGAAAAGGTGAAGCCGCAATGATTGCAACAGAGAACAGAAGCTAGGAATTAATTACGTCAGCTGTTTCTTTGCTCACCGCTGATTGGTCAAACTTCTGACTGAGAGCTCGAATCCAGAACATAACCTGTCCCGCAGCAGGTTAGCTGTGCTGCGTAAGTTACCATGGCAACGAATACCGATTGAAGCCGAGCCACTTTCATGGTACCGAAAACCCAGTAAGCTGGTAAGCTGAAACTTAGCTGGCTAGCCACCTGAACCAGCTTCATGGTACAGGCCCCAGGTCAACCTGATTAAATTAAATGTTATTGTTATCAACAGAGTGGCATCTGTTCTAGTTTCTATCCATCCATCCATCCATCCATCTTCAAACCGCTTATCGTGCACATTGGGTCGCGCTGGAGTCAATCCCAGCCAACGTTGGGGAGAGAAACAATTATTTTAATATAATCTTTTTTTCAACTCTTAATTTACCTCATAAAGATTGATTGTAGTGTATAGTGAGCCCCAAAAAACAAGCTGAAAATCTTACTGTAAATTGTTCAAAAATCATTCATTGAAGGAAAGAGAAACCACACTCAACACTTCAAATGTTCTTTATTATGGCGATACACATTATATAAAATGCTCTTGGCTGGGCATGATAATCATGTCTAGTTGCCATAGTGATAAAGGTAAAGCAAATTACCACCACACTGAACAACAGTAGATGCTCATCTAGAGTATGAAAGCATACTCATCTAGAGGATGCTTTTGGTAGGGATGGTTGAAATAAAACAATAACTGTTGTAGAGGATCTTTACTCCTCGAGGACTTGGTCACTTCTACCCGTCTCCACTTTGTATATGGTCTGGTAGCCATCGTCCCAGGCGTACAGTTGTTTGTCACCGGGGTGGTAGTGGATGCTGCTGTGGCTGGTGTAGCGCTTCGGGAAGAACATCACGGGACTCTCGTCGCTGCAGATGGTGGTGGAGAAGAAGTGGAAAAATATGTAGAATCAACTTAAGACAAATGCTTCAGTTGCAAATGTGCTCTAGTGAATCTGGTTCAAAGTGGTGTTGTTTTTTCCTGTGAATGCAATTTGCCGTGAGTATTTGTGGATGTACTGTTGTTTCCTCTTATGTGCATAATAAAACCTGTGGATGGTGTCGTGGATATCGTAGAGACACTGAACAGTGGAGCGACCTCCATAGCGCGTGTTGTAGACTACATAGAGGGTCCCGCATATTAGGAAGGCTCCTTCGGCATCTCGGCTTCTACACTGAGTATCCCAGGTGTACTCTACTGCCAGACTCGCTGAGGCGAAACACAAACAAAGTGTCAATATATCCAGGCTTACTTATGTATGTATGCACGTGCATGAATGTGTATGCTGGTGTACCTTTATCCAGTTTGGTGATGACTAGGTTTCCCCCATACTCAGGATCAGCATGGATGACCCAGAGGCCCAGCTCGTCCACAGCCAGGTCCAGGTAGGTGTTGGGGTTCAGACTATAGACTGGTAGCTGACCTGCTGCTGGTAGTAGTGTACTGTCCACCAAGGTACCATTCAACAAGTCAACCTTTTTTTTGGGAGGACAGGTTGAAATAAATAGATTGAGAAATATTGCCATTATAATTTTGAGTTCTCTTTATTTTATGTCCAACACATTTTTAAACAACTGAATTAGTTATGGAAGTACGTAAGCTAGATAAAAGGTTCTGTGTCACACCCAAAATGTTCGATTAAATCCACTGTTGTTGTATGTCTCTCAAAATTTCAATTCAAATAGCATTGCCACGAGTAAAGAAACTACAACAATCCTGATTTACCCTGTTTTTAGTAATAACTGCTGTAGTTTGGCTTTGGGGATATGGTTCTATTGCTTTCCACAGAATTTCATTTTAACCCACTTTTTTTGAGTAAACATTCTGTTACAAAACATGAACAGTAACTTGAGAAATTATCTCTTTTCACTAGTAACAAAATTGTTTTTTCTTGGCATTGTTAGGTCAGCTAACAGGAACATAAAAACTCCAACGACCAAGCGCCTCTAAAATGTTTTGAACTCTGTCTCCAGCCAAAAGCTACAGAGCAGTTTGCCAAGCAATGTGCTCCAATGAATGAACACACTGTTAAATGCCTTTTGCATTTGACAAAAACAATCCTATATCAATAAGGCAATACACACATTGGTTCAACACACCTTCAGGATCTGGTTGGGAGTGTCGGCTTTGTGGTAGTAGAGGAATCCGTTGTAGACCACCTGGCCTGTCCCTTGCCAGTGGAAAGGCAGCTCCACCACCTTTACTGGTGGTGTGGTGGTCCTCTCTGTGAAACTGTGCACAGAGGCGTACTCCAGAGGAGTGTTGTTACGAATTCCACTAAACATATAGACCTGAAAGAAAACAATAAGAAGTAGGTGGAAATGTTACTTGTTGACGTCCCATTCTTAGCTTTGCTAATTTTAGCACACATTTATCAGTTGTATTGTGAATGCGTTGAAAATTCAACCTAATCCTGCAAAGAAAAGATTTAGGTTAAGACAACAAAACTAATTGATAAAATTAAGGGGACATGAACAACGATCTTAGGGGTGCAACAACCTAAAATTGCGAGGGCATGACCCACCCTACTTCAACTTTGCTTGGCTAGTACTTGTTCCTTTTTTTGGTTGGACTGGTTAGATTTATGCATGAATAGGTTCCTGATTAATGTCATTGGTAAATTAGCCCCCAAAATGGGTCCCGAAGGTACAAATCCTTCACATCTGTCAACCAGCAGCTTGATGCAGAGAAGAAGACATCTGGCCAGAATGAGAATCAGCCATCTCTCTACTGGTAAACAGCTCCTTATTACTGGAATCACATCATCGTTAACAAAACAACAGACCTTAGTGGATCCTTCGGTGGGGTCCTTGAACCAGGAACCGTAGGTGTCTCCGGCCTTCTTCACAATCTTCAGGGACTTGATTTGACTAAGCACCATTCTGCAGTCTGGGAATATTGGAATGAAAAGAATAAACTGTATAGTGCAGTTATTTTTGCTCTTTCCTTTTGTCCTCTTGCATAATAAAAGCATTGACCGCTAAGCTGCTATATGGCGTAATCATTTGCATGCAGCCCACTTCATACCATTCTCCACTTGGATCTTAGCTTTCGTTTCTAGCTGGTCCAGCTCAGCGGCCTTTATCTGTTGCTCCAGTAGTGCCTCTTCAATCTCAATGTCGGCCTGTGCGGGAATGTTATTTTCAAGATACTCCAACTCCCTCTCCACCCGGTCAACTCGCACGGACACGCTGTCCATCTGGCTCCTAACCTCTGATCTATAAAGAAAAATAAGAAAAAATGGATAATCATAGTTCTCACGCACCTTAGAGCTGAATCTGGAAGTCCTGGAGCCATGAAAATAACTTAATATTTATAATATTAATATAATAGTATAAATCTCGGCATTCTGCAAAAGTCCACAACAAGACAAACAACCTATAAGGGCAGAGGAGTTTATTGCGGCAGCTGTCAATCATGCTTTAAAATTAGATTTCTCCATTGCCTGTTTTGCAAATCGCAAATGCTTTGAGACATGGCGACAGGTCGAGCAAATACGACAGGAAGACATTTGACTATAGTCATAAACTGCAGTAATTGAGTCACATGATGAAGTGTTATTTTCCTACCTCAGAACACTGAGAGTAGACAGATAACCCCTGATTTCAGACGAGATGTCATAGGTCTTCTGGATGGCACCCACTGTCTTTTGCTCACATTGGTTCAGACGCTCCTGGCATCATTGACACAGATAAAAAGAATACATTGTCGTTTGAGAGAAAAGAAAATGTATTTGTGGTGCCCGGGCGTGGTTTTCAGGACGTCTGCAGCGGAGAGAGAAAACGGTGCCAGCTGGAGGCAATTAACCTCCAGCTGGGGGGAATTAACGGTGTGCTCTCTCCCAGTACTAAAACAGGCACGGGAGAGCGAGCGGGAGATCAGTTTCAAGCAAGAATGAGACGAGAGGATGCGAGCGAGGTCTCTCAGGACGCGCTGGGGAGCGCGAGGGCGCACAACCGCGCCGGCGCTTAAAGTTTAAATAAAACCATGAATTGTACCGTGCCTCTGCCTCTGTGCCTTCATTCCGGGTCCCCGGCATCCAGTGGCGCCCAACTCGGCGGGAGACCCAGGGCGAAAGAGCCGGCTAAGGAGACGGCGGCGGCGCAGAGCGCGAAAATACGAATATGGATGATGCAGCTCCAGGCAACAAGAGCCTGTCAGGAGAGGCTGCTGGAGTGGATCGCGGCGGGAGCAGCAGCCGCCGGAACCACGGACGGCAGGGCCACCGCCGAGACCCGCAGCACCAGACAGGCGGACGCTCCCATGCCTGGGGGGAGACGGCAACGCGCGGAACGGCCCATCTCGGGGCCGCAGTGGCAGCAGCCGCAGCAGTGGGCGGCGAAGCAGCCCATCCCAGGCCCACAGTGGCAGCCGCCGCCGCAGCAGCAGGCAGGCGGAGCAGCCCATTCCGGGCCCACACTGGCAGCAGTCGCAGCAGCAACAGCGGGCGGCGGAGCGGCCCATCCCGGCCCCCTGGTGGCGGCGGCGGCAGCAGCAAGCGGCGGAGCAGCCCATCCCGGGGCCCTAGCGGCGGAAGCAGCAACAGCAGCAGACGGCGGAGCGGCCCAGCACGGCCCCCCGGCAGTAGCAGCAGCGGCAGCAGCAGCAGCCACCGCAGCAGCAATCGGCGGAGCCACCCTCTCTGGGCTCGGGGAGGCGACACCGACCCCGGCGGCGACGACCGCGGGGACAGCAGCGGGGACGGCAGACGACCGACCGCTTCCAATCGGTGGGAGAGAGTACGGGCACCCTTCCCAACACACAAGGAGTTTCTCAGACGCCAGGGCAGGTCTGCTGGAGATGCAGGCGGCCCGGACACCTGCGGAGGGAGTGCCCCCGGAGGGCAGCGGACCCGGGGCTCCGGGTTGCCGACGCTCCGGGTTGCCGGCGCTCCAGCACCCTCCCGGGGCACCGGCCCGGGAGCGACGTACCGCGTTCCGGTAAGCATCCAGGGGGGTATACGCCAAGCGATGGTGGATTTGGGCTGCACGCAGACCATGATCCATCAGGACCTGGTTCGACCGTGGGCATTGGCGAGAGCACGACGGGTGTGGATAAGGTGTGTCCATTGGGATATTCACGAGTATCCGGTGGTGACCGTCGAAATTATAACTGGGGGAAAAAGCATAGGATGGAGGTCGCGGTTAGCTCCCACCTGACGCACCCCATGATCTTGGGAACAGACTGGGAGGGATTCAACGCACTAATGGGGGAGGCTACGGGAATGCGTTCACGACCGGCAGGGACAGGCGGTGCGACTGCCGTGTTCAGCGGTGACGTAAGGTCGACCGACGCTGCCGGGGGAGGTGACGGAATTGGCATGCCCCGAGACCCCGTCGATTCCCGAGTTTCGCTCCATGGAAGATTTTCCACTCGAGCAGTCTCGGGATGACACTCTACACTCAGCCTTCGTGATTCGTATTGATGGTCAACTGGTGCGCCCTGACGCAGCGCAGTCGTACCCGCATTTTTCAGTGATCAGGGACAGGTTGTACAGAGTGAGTCGTGGCACTCAAACGGGACAAGAGCACACCCAGTTGCTGATGCCGAAAAGCCGCCGGGAAATGGTTTTCCAGTCGGCTCGCTTTAATCCGATGGCGGGTCACATGGGGTACGCAAAGACACTAGACCGGATAATGGCCCGATTTTATTGGCCAGGCATCCGGGGAGACACGCGCCGGTGGTGTGCGGCCTGCCCGGAGTGTCAATTCGTTAATGAGCCAGCCATCCCGAGGGCCCCGTTGCGACCTCTGCCCTTGATGGAGGTCCCATTTGAGCGCATCGGCATGGACCTCATCGGGCCATTCCACCGGAGCGCACGCGGATATCGCTTTGTGTTGGTTCTGATGGATTACGCAACGCGATATCCGGAAGCCGTACCGTTGCGCAATATCTCGGCGAAGAGTGTTGCGCAGGCGCTGTTTCAGGTCATCTCTCGGGTCGGAATCCCGAAAGAGATTCTGACGGACCAGGGCACTTTGTTTATGTCGCGAACACTGGGATAACTTTACGGGTTGCTGGGCATCAAGTCCATTCGCACGAGCGTATACCACCCGCAGACCGACAGGCTGGTGGAGAGCATGAATTACCAGATTTACCACCTCAACCTCCTGAAAGTGTGGAGGGAGGCGGTGCCTGTCTCTCTTGTGTCCGCAGTATCGGAAAGAGAGGACCTGGGGCCGGAGGTGGCAAAAACGGCCAATCCCACCCCGCTCCCGTGTGAGGATCATCTCTCTGAGGACCAGAGAGCAGGCATTGCCGAGTTGCAAAAGCGGTTTGCTGATGTGTTCTCCCCCCTGCCAGGCCGGACGAACCTGATAGAGCACCGCATCGAGACTCCCCCGGGGGTGACTGTACGGTCACGCCCCTACAGACTGCCCAAACACAAACGAAAAGTGGTGGACTCCCTGAGGTACTACCTCCTGGGTTGCCCATTCACCCTCTGTTGGGACCACGCCCCGCTCCAGTGGCTCCACCGCATGAAGGATGCCAACGCGCGGATCACCCGTTGGTATCTGGCCATGCAACCCTTCCACTTCAAGGTGATCTATAGGCCTGGGGCGCAGATGGTCGTGGCGGACTTCTCGACCTCTCTCGGGGGGGAGTGGGCTAGACCGGATGGCTCCCCGGCCTATGTCGGGCGGTGGGGGTATGTGGTGGCTGGCCGTGGTTTTCAGGACGTCTGCAGCGGAGAGAAAGGAGGTGCGGCTCCGGGAACGGTGCCAGCTGGAGGCAATTAACCTCCAGCTGGGGGGAATTAACGGTATGCTCTCTCCCAGTACTAAAACAGGCACGGGAGAGTGAGCGGGAGATCAGCCTCAGGCAGGAATGAGACGAGAGGACGCGAGCGAGGTCTCTCAGGACGCGCTGGGGAGCACGACGGCGCCGCCGCTCAAACTTTAAATAAAACCATTAATTGTACCGTGCCTCTGCCTTCATTCCGGGTCCCCTGAGTATCCACTTCCCTACAGTATTTATTTACAGTAATGAAATATCAGATATCAGAAAGAAAGTGAATAATTCCTTGTTTCAGCCTGGAATGTTTTTTACAGTAGTCTACAGCGGACAAACCGAAGAGCCTTTGTCATTTTAAACATTACTAGAGCGCAAACATAATTATGTATTTAGTTGCTACCAATCTGAACACACAGAAATTCTACACACTGTGCCTTTAAGTAGCAGTGGAGTATCTGCATACTCACAGTTGTTCTTCTGCAGTAAATGAACTGAAGTGACCATGCTTGGATGGCTTAGGAGTGACGTGGAGACAGTGTTCGTCTGGTAGCAACAAAGGCCCGTCAAGCATAGTCACTTTATAGTTTGACTCTAAATGGACCATTATTTACTAAATGAAAACCATGCTGTATTGAAGAAAAAGAAGATTAGAGCTTGATACCATAAACTCAAATTAAAAAAGTTTGAGTTTATAGTATAAAAATGCCGTAACAGAAATTTGGCATCCATGTGATCCGAGGCTCTAGTAACTCATCATTCATTATTTTTCATTAAAAAGGTTGGATCTATTTGAGCAGATGTGTCCACCTGTTTGATGCGGCCCGGGACCCTTACCTCCATCTGAGACAGTCTCCTGTCCAGGTACTGGATTATGAAGGCATCCTGGGAGGAGCCCTGGCTCTGGACTGAATCCACAATCACACAGAGACACAGCAGGAGGACAAGAAGCCGTCTGCCTGACATTGCGGGCACTTCTGTCACAAGCTTAAATGGCAGCTGATGCTTTCCCTGCCTCTCGACGGAGAGACCCTATTTTCTTTAAGCACTCTGTAGACAACGACTCACTAAAACAGTCTTACGCACCAAAAGGATCAATTCATACAAATCCAGTCAAAGTTAAAAACAGTCTTTGCTGTGTTGAAAGAAACCCCAGATTGTCCTTTAATGGCGCTGGGTCCAGTTTGCTTTGGAGAGTTGCAGCTTTCCGTCCTGCTTCTGGGTGGGTTTGGAACTCAGAAAACCATACCCTAATATGTTCCCTCCTTATGTCTTACCCTCCCTGCTTCTCCAGCTGTCTCAAAACCCACCTACTTCCATTTTCTGTTGTTTGTTTGAGGTCTGAGAGAAGGAAATATAAGAGAAGCGAGAGCAGAGAGAGAGGGAGGGAGAGGGTGGGGGAACAAACGTTCAGAACCCTGCAGTCCAAACCTGTAGTTTCCCATTGTAATAACCTCCAGATGGCCTTCTGATTCGTCCCCCATTCCTCACATGCTGGAGCTAGTCCACAAAGTTTCACAACACTAACGAAAGAAAACAAAAAACAAAAAAAATGGAAACTGTCAATATCAGAAAACCTAATTTTGGGTGTTCCATCCTCTATAAAGACAGAAAGGGTGTTTCTACCCAGCAGGGCAGGCTTATTGAACATGATGTAATATTTCCACGGAGCAAATATTACAAGGGCGCCTTGTTATGTATGTAACAGATGTGACATAATTTAACATCACCAGAAGCTTCTAAAGCATGGCTTTCTTTCGACTGAGGAGAATGAAGTCAGAACAGAAGAAACTAGCAAATGGCTGACACAGATTCCAAAAAGTCTGTGTTATGATTTGATCCAAAACTTTTTTGTTGTAAGGATTGTTCCCATTTGGCTGCTGCTGGTTGTCCGTTTTTTTTTTTTGGTGCCACTTGGGTCGGTTTCCTGTTATACAATAAAAACATCTACTTCTCAGCTTTCTAACTGTGCTCTGGAGCTGAAGCTTCATGCGAACACAACACAGTGAAATGGAGGGTAACAAGGTGAAACGGAGGATAACACGCTAACACACAGTAAATCCATTCTTCTGCTTTAACCCCTTCTCTTGAGGTCTTTGGCTTTTTCTCTTATTTGCCAGCCTGCTGTTACTGGTTTCTACCAGGAGAGGGCCCCACATTACAGTAACAAAATGTATTGTTGTTATTCAGAATTAAGGCTGTCCTAGTAAACACACCTAGTTGACGGCCCGACTGTTTTCTGTTTGCAGTTTGACAACTTCTGAAATTATCTGCACTTCAGTACAGTATCGTCAACATTTTAACTAGTAGATATCACCATATTCCACTAGTGAATGACTTTTTGTGTTTCGTATATGATATATATAAAATATATATATTTTTTTCTCATATTTTTCTCGACCACAAATCTGAATGTTGGATTAATGTAGGAGATACAATATATACATATATTGTTTTCCTCTTAATCCTTAATACTAATTTCCAATGCATGGAGTAGTGAGAGACGCAAAAAACGTGTGACAGCTACCGAGGGCAAACTAAAGGAAAGATTTGAGGTGAAGTAACCTGACTTTGTGTTATTGAACAGCAAGCTATAGTGTAAAGAAGCCACTGTGTTAATCGCGAATGCGACAGTGAGGGATAACTCTGCCTGGACTGAAACTTTGGTTAGTTGATTTTTCAATTGTTACATGCTAGGACCAAGACTTTTTGGGCTAGCCTATATGATTTGATACTTCGCAGTTTTCCTGCGGACTTAAGGAACGAGAAGGCATCTACACTTGGAAACCAGTATTTTCCTTATTGTTCGGACTAAATCCATTTTCTGTTTATTGTATACTGTCTTTGGTCACTGTTGTTAATTTTTTGTCAAGTTACACTGTGATGAATATGCATTATTCATTGTATGACATTTTCAATATGCTGAAGCTGTGAATGACAGTTTACTTCCATTCGCTAAATAAAGCCAGTCCCTCAATAAAACAGAAAAAGCCATGAAAAAAATAGGGCTGTCAAAAATAGCGCATTAACGGCGTTGATTATCTGTTTGTCGTTAATTACGCCATTTTTTTAACGCATTTCACGCATGTGCAGTGTTTTACCCCTATCACCCGGACAACTCCCGGTTTGTTATTTCTCCCGGGAAACGTTGCATATGCGCCCCCCCCTCCCCGTCAATAACTCAGACCAGAAAGAAAAATGTCAGCCCCCCCTCGTCGGCAATTCCCGCACTCGGATCTCCCGTATTTTTGTAACCTAATGTGTTGGCAGGTTTGGTTTAACTCTGAAAAGACTAGTTAACCAAAGTTAACCACAGCTTCCTGTTGATCTTATCATGGACATGTGTTGTGAACAAACAAACCATCAACGGCGAAATAAAAGCCTCGTATTAACGAGAGCGGTCTGAGAGACCTCCAGCTTACAGCAAGGTCTCTGTGCAAGACTGCCCGCCCGAGGGACATTCTAAAACGCTTAACGTGAAAAAGCTTAACGTTGCTTAAGGTAGGAAAACAACGAGGGATCATTACCAAATTTCCCATGGCCATATCTTGTCATGAAGATTTAAGCCTGTCAAAAGAAATAAACCCAAATCCAACGATTATAGAAGATATCTCACATTAACGTTTTCTTCTTCATTGGCGCCTATGGCGAGAAAAAGGCTTAACGCGGTTTAATGTACCTAATCAACGATCAATGATCACCAAATTTCTCTTTCATATTGCTCCTAATAAGCACATAAAACTAATCAGAAAATCGAAACTACAACTACTAATAATACAAACAAAACTATGCTTGAGTAGATATACAAATATTTCAAATTTTTCAGAGTTGATACTAGTCACCTGTCATATTAATAGACGGCAACGTTGTTAAAACGGGCCGTTATTAGTCCCATTAGGTATTTCCTCTAGTTAAGCCTGGATCCTCTGTTTTATGAATGGATGAACATGCATGAGTTTTGACCTTAACCTCTTCCTCCACGTGGTTGGATCATTTGTCCATTCTTATTATTTTATTGAACTGCGCTAATCTGGGCAGATAAATAATGGGAAAAATATATGTAACCCTTCAAATATTACATTACCGTACCTGAGGAAACGGCTGCAGGTGCTAAAGAGGGCCATTGGGCATGTTCACGCACAACTCTGCACAACACTCTGCTCCACGTGTCTGTCCGGAGACGTGAATGTCGGCCACCAAATAGATTCATCGACGGTCGCCGCTTTCTCTCATTTCTCTGTGGTGTCATCTTCATGCACCTGTTCGGTAATCAATCCGAGGTTGTTCGCTTGAGCTTTTAACAGGCTGCTGTGGTCCATGGTCACCATATTCCAGGTTGGTTTGTCTGAATTTCCAAATTTTGTGCTGTAGTCATGGAATTTTGTACCCCATAGTTGCACCGCTATAACAAGTCTAGTATTATGGTGCCAGACTTGATCTTAAAATGTATCAAATGCATGCATTTTGGTTGTTTGATTAACTGGCTATGTAGCGGCTAAAGCTTTTTCCTCTTGGCCTTTCCTTTGGCCCCTATTTCTGCATCACACGCAGGGAAAATCGGGTCCAGTCTGACTCACAGCCCGCAGCAATTAGATGTTGTTTGCTTGTCGTTCATTATAAATAATAAAAACAAGATAATGATGCTTTGGATGCCTGATGGTGCCACTCACCATTAGGCGTAAATCGATGGGCTGAGGCCGGGGTCTAAAGACTATCTGCCGTACCCGTTTCTCCCCCTGGCTATGCGCCATTCACCGCAACTTATAGAAGCGGCAGCCTCACCTGTAGGGACACACTTTGCCTGGAGCACAAGTAAAAAGAACAAAGATTAGTTATTTAAATACGTGAACATAAACCTAAATGTGGCTAGTTGAGAAGGTCGTTGGTGAAGAGAACTGCGGCAACACTTTTCAATTAAAGAACTTCAAGGACAAAAGTGTGTGCCTCATTAATGTAAAAACTTGAGTCGATGAACACGCAAAATAAAGGAGTTTAGGGATTTTGTCTTATGTTAGTACACCCTACTGCTCATAAGTACCTCTTTGTAATCTTCTTGTTGCGTGCTACACACGCTGCCGCCATACATAGACAAAATGCGATGTAACTTCATGGAATATTCATATAATTTGTGGGAGAAACCTATAAATTATCCATAGTCTCGGCAAGACATCCAACTGGGCTCACTTTCAAGACTGACAAAGCAATCCATAGACCTTTGTGCGTGTGTGTGCTTGATTCTATGTTAGTCTATGCTATAACTCTGATGTGTTTCTTTCAGCTCATATTTGGTGTTTTCATGCATGTACTTCTCCCTAGCACGTAAAGGTGCGGCAAAATTGCCCCCTTGTTCCTTGTATTGTTTCACAATTGCTCTCTGACCTTTTCCCTCTGTTCCCCCTCGCTTTCAAATCATCTGTCTCTCCCACTCTGTGGGTCGTCCGACTACCCGTTGGCTCTGCTCTTGAAAATTTAATTACCAGGACGCTCCCTGGGACAGCGAGTGAAGGTGAATGCCAAGTCCACCTTGGGTATGGAAATTAATTATGCTCAATCCAATTGAAATTCACTCCAGCATTAACACCGTAGATCATCCATTCCTTTGCCTCTTATCTGCATTTGCGTTTAGTAGTGAAGATGTAATTGGTGCAAATGTGACATGACTATAACTATATTAATCCTTCAAAGGGCGTCAAACTTTTATAGGCATTTGTATCAACTATTTGATAAAGAAATTAATATATTGTATTTTTTCAACTTGTCTCCTATATTCTGCTTTTATTTAGTGCAAGCAAATTAAAAAGAACTGTGAAACTACCATCATAATATTTATTTTCCTGATGTTTATCCTGCACTTCAAGTATTATCTTTGTAAGAAAAGTAAACAGTTACACCATATAAAGTGCATTTAACTCTAGCAAATTAAATCAAATTCTCTCAACCTGAGAGACCAAGTGTTTTAAACAACAAAAAAGTGTGTTTAGCGCTGTAGTCTTATTCTTAATTAAAACAAATCAAACTCAATCTCAGTATTTTCTTCAAAAGTAAACAGTTAAATAATATAAGTGTCTTTGCAGTAACTGTAGTAAATTAAATAAATCAAATTCCAACAACCTGAGATAAATAGTCTGGAAGACATAGGCTGCCGTATTTTTTTAAATCTTCATTAAAAAAAGTTAACAATTTAAAGGGGCCATATTTTGATTACTTTTAACAAGTTAAAATAGGTCTTTAAGTTCCATAAAACATGTTTCTGAAAAAGTTGTTTGCTGGAAATAGCTTGTAGGAAACGATTGTTACCTCCCTCTACTTCCCTCTGTTTCAGCCCCTTTCATAATGTGCTGTTTTCTGCTGCTCATGAGCTGCAGCTCATTTGGCCACGCCCACAGCTTGTAGACTCGTCGGTAGCGGTCGGCGAGAGGAGTAGTGGCGCCGGAGGGCTGTGATTGGAAAACGGGACTGGAAGGGGTGGGATTATTCAAATATCTAGGTTTGTGACGTAGAAAACCTTGAGGATTTTAAACAGCTCGTTCAGAGGATAAAGGCAGGATCAATTCAGAAACCCGTATCTCACTCAAAACAGCATGGATGGATTTTCTTCCAAGTTTGTATGTGTGTGGAAGCACCAGAGACACACAATAACACTCCAAATCCCAGAAAAGGTGTTTTTTCCATAATATGGGGCCTTTTAACAAGCTTTAAACTGTTGGTCTTTGAACCTCCAACTTTTTTTTTTAGCTGCTTGGAGGACCTTGCTCCGAGTCCTTCTGTGCTAGTGGATGGCGAGCTATCATCTGTGATGGTGGAGGTATCGGTGGTTTTGGCCATGCGCTTTGTAGATGCGTGTGTCGTTGTGAGATGTTTCATTAAATTAGTTGCTTACAACGGATGTTGACAAGTTTTTGCTCCTGGACATAATATACACATTACTTGCACGTTCTTGCTTTTGACCGCAATGAATTTGAAGTAGTTATATCTGCACCTTGAAAATGCCAACTTATGATCTCTGCTGCTTCATCAAATCTCTATTTAGCTGTGTGTGTGTGCTGGCATGTGTGTAAAAACACTGGCTTTGATGGTCACGTAACGTTAACGGCGTTGTAACGACGGAAAAAGTTGTTCGAAATTTGTTAGATTACCCCGTTACTAAAAAATAACGTTGTTACCTAACGCCGTTATTGTAAACGCCGTTATTCCAAACTCTGGTCGCGACCTTACGGATTGCCTGAACACAAAAGAAAAGTGGTTCGGGAAGAATTGGTGGCGATGTTGGAGATGGGGGTAATAGAAGAGTCCAGCAAGCGCCCGCTGTAGTCCCATCGTTCTGGTGGCCAAGAAGGATGGGTCTCTAAGGTTCTGCATGGACTATTGCAAGGTGAACGACGTATCACGACTCGATGCCTACCCAATGCCCCGGGTCGACTAACTCCTGGACCGGCTGGGCACTGCACGTTTTTTTACGACCCTGGATTTGACTAAGGGCTACTGGCAGATTCCCCTGACACCAGAGTCCAAAGAGAAAACGTCTTTCTCCACTCCGTATGGTTTGTACCAATTTATCTTGTTCGGTGCCCCGGCCACGTTCCAGCAGGCTCATGGAACGGGTGCTGCATCCGCACGCCGCATATGCGTCCGCCTACCTGGACGACGTAATCATCCACAGCACCACCTGGGCGGAGCATGTGCGGCGGGTGGACGCGGTGCTGGTGTCGCTGAGGCGTGCCGCCAACCCGGCCCGCCTCAACTTACAGCCAACCCGGGGAAGTGTGCAGTTGGACGGAGGGAGGTACGGTATTTGGGGTACCACTTGGGTCTCGGGAAGGTGAGCCCTCAGGTGGACAAGACGGCGGCTATTGCGGCCTGCCCGCGTCCCAAGAGGAAAAAAGAGGTGAGGCAGTTTTTGGGGCTGGCAGGTTACTACAGACGGTACATCGTCGGCTTTGCATACCTCATCAGCCCCTTAATGTCAGATCCGGTCCAGTAGTCGGAGCAGTGCCAGCGGGCGTTTGAGAAGGTAAAACAGACTCTTTGTGGGGAGCCGCTCCTCCACACACCTAACTTTTCTCTCCCTTTTGTGTGGGCCCTGTTCCTGACAGAGTGCTTTCATTGTGGTCAAAGTTATCCAATGAATCAGAATCAGAAAACATGTATTGCCATATGTCAGACATACAAGGAATGCCCCATTAAATGGGCTTGTTGCTTCTAGGACAGCAGGGATAGGTACTCTCTTGTTACCTGCTGGTGTGATGATACGTTCAGCGAGGTCCACATCAATTCTCCTGACCGTGTTGTTGCCGACACATATGTTTAACAGCAGTCACCAGCTCTTTTGATCATGTATGTGCACTCCTTGAGCTACCATTACATTAAAAGGGTAGGTTCCTTGCCCTCAGTGAGTATTGTGGAGTCTCAGCCCTAACCTGCCCCCGATCAGGTGAGACTTTCTATTGCAGCACCGGCGTACGCAGAGGGGGCCGGGTACAGCTCTTTGGGCATGTCATTGATGGGAGGTATGTCCCCAGATTAATCCTCAATCAATGTGATGTGTTCCCAGCCCTGCTCGCAGGAGCACGGCTGTGTTGAGTTGCTAATCAAAGGAGCAGTATAACAGGCGCTGCACTCTGGCCTCTGTGTGTGCCTGGCTCATGTCCTGAGCAGAACGCTCACCATCGACGTTTAAATTGCCGTAAACCTGAAATTCCACGACAATTTACGGTGCCGGAAATTGTCGGAAATCCCACTTTTCATGGAGTGGCATACAGGACTTGTAACTCAGAAGTTAGTTCCACCACAGCGCCCACTCCTTGTTTCCCCACATAGATCTCTCAGATCTTAACCGTTGGATGTCCATGGACCTTGCTTTCAAACTCAAGTCCACTCCACAAGGATGTCATAGTTCTCATCCGGAGACAGCGAATAGTTCATCGTGCAATGGGGAGGATCCACAAGTGGCTCAGTCGTGTGTAATATCTTGAACCACGGGGAAAGTCTCATGTAGTACAGTTTGATCATAGTCCTGCAGTCTCCCCCACCAGACCTTTTGCTTCATCATTCGTTGAACTTCAGCTTGCGGCAACTGGTGGCTGTAAGAGTGGGGCGTGGCACATTGTTGTTGTGTCCCATCCGGGAATGTTACAGTGATACATCCCTTTGTCATTTGCATACTTATATTCTGGGAACACAAAACATCTCTTCCCCTGATTGCCAGAGTCACTATGGGTTCTGGAAACAGGTTACTGTCAGGCGTCGGATCTGGGCACCCCTATGGCATCTGCTGTTGACCTGGGGCCTGGTGCCACAGGCTGTTACCCCGCTGTAGTGTATGTGCTGCTTGTGGTGGGTAGACATCATGAGGGTATTGAGCTGGGTTGAACTGAGGCCTCTGACCCTGAGGTGACTGGGGGCATGCCTCGAACCAATGTCGGAGCGGTCCACAATTAAAACATTTATTATTTCTTTGTCTAAGCCAGCTTCCGTTATATTTGCTCTGACCGCGTCCTCCCCACCGTCCTCTCGGTTGGCCGTAGCCACCATACTGTGAGGCCCCCGTCATAAACCTGTGGAGGAGGCTCTGAGTAAGGGCCGTGTTGAGGTGGCTGTGCCACCATAGATGGGTCATTGTCTGGGTCATGTGTTTGGCTTCACCCTTAACCTGGTTCACCTCTTCTCTGCTTCCCTTTAGCTGTGCTTTTGCCAATTGTAACTGGATGTTATATAATTCACCCTTTTCCTTATGTTTTCCTTTGCTCCCGTCCTCATAGTGTTTAATCAGTGAGGACCAAGCATTGAAATTAGTGTCTGATAAACCCCACTATCCCTTTTAGTTAGGTCCTTACTGTCTCTGAGACAGATGACTTCATGGCGCCGCGGAACAGAAGCTCTGTTCTGTGATCCTCTAAGGCATCTTCCCCTAATTTGTTGTTCCATAATTCCCTGACTCTCCTTAATGAAAGTTGATAAGAATTCTGAGTATTTGTCTACTTTTTCTCTTGGATCTCAAATCATTATATTGATGCACATTTGCTTTGCCGGATTCGGTCTCCCCCGCTCGTTCTCCCTGCACTGCGTGGATGATTGCCCTGTAAGGGAGTGGGTGGCTAGGGGACCCGGAATAAGGACTCTGATGCAGCGCTGCAGTACACGGAAGACTTTTATTAATTTGCTCTGCGTGGCCGGCTTTCTGCTGCCTGTGTCCACGCGCCGTGATTGTGGCCCGCTCTCGCCTTCTCGTGGAAGTTTGTGCGCCCATGTCCTCCGGCAAAAACTCCCGATCCCTTCTCTCCGACCTGTCTAAATACTGGGAGAGAGCACACCGTTAATTCCCCTCAGCTGGAGGTTAATTGCCTCCGCTGCAGACGTCCTGAAAACCACGCCCAGCCACCACAATGGAATCATCCTTTTTCTCCATCTTCTTCAAGCATGCATGCAGATTTCCACCCAAAGACGCTCTTCCAAACGCAAAATAAAAAGTGGGAACGCAACGACACTTTTGTGGATTGTGTTCAGATCGTTGTCGCGTAAAGCTAGCCTAAGGTGGTACTCAACATGGGGAGGTCCCTCCCTGTGCCCCGGCTCCCCAGAGGAGGAGCTTCTGTCGAACCCGGCTCTGGAGGCAATTAACCTCCAGCTGGCACCGTTCCCGGAGCCGCACCTCCTTTCTCTCCGCTGCAGACGTCCTGAAAACCACGGCCAGCCACCACATACCCCCACCGCCCGACATAGGCCGGGGAGCCATCCGGTCTAGCCCACTCCCCCCCGAGAGAGATCGAGAAGTCCGCCACGACCATCTGCGCCCCCGGCCTATAGATCACCTTGAAGTGGAAGGGTTGCATGGCCAGATACCAACGGGTGATCCGCGCGTTGGCATCCTTCATACGGTGGAGCCATTGGAGCGGGGCGTGGTCCGAACAGAGGGTGAATGGGCACCCCAGGAGGTAGTACCTCAGGGAGTCCACCGCCAAGCGGATGGCCATGCACTCTTTTTCAATGGTGCTGTATCTTGTTTCCCTCTCCGACAGCTTCCGGCTTATGTAGACCGCTGTGCGGTCGAGCCCCTCCACCTCCTGGGACAAAACGGCCCCCAGCCCTGTCCGATGCGTTCGTCTGCAGCACAAAGGGGAGAGAGAAGTTAGGTGTGTGAAGGAGCGGCTCCCCACAGGAGTTTGCTTTATCTTCTCAAACGCCCGCTGACACTGCTCCGACCACTGGACCGGATCTGACGCACCTTTCCGGGTCAGGTCGGTCAGGGGGCTGGTGAGGTCTCCTGTAGTACCCGCCAGCCCCAAGAACCGCCTCACCTCATTTTTTGTCTTGGGACGCGGGGAGGCCGCATTTGCTGCCGTCTTGTCGACCTGGGGGCGCACCTGCCCGCCCCCCAAGTGGTACCCCAAATACCGTACCTCCCTCCGTCCAATTACACACTTCCCCGGGTTGGCGGTAAGCCCGGCCCGCCTCAGTGACCGTAGCACTGCGTCCACCCGCCGCACTCTGTCCATAAGCCGCTGGAACGTGGCCGGGGCACCAAACAAGCCAAGGGGAAGCATGGTAAATTGGTACAACCCGTATGGAGTAGAGAAAGTTGATTTTTCTTTGGACTCTGGTGACAGGGGAATCTGCCAGTAGCCCTTAGTTAAATCCAGGGTCGTAAAAAAACGTGCAGTGCCTAGCCGGTCGAGGAGTTCGTCGACCCGGGGCATTGGGTAGGCATCGAACCGCGGTACGTCGCTCCCGGGCCGGGGAAGGGTGCTGGAGCGCTGGCAGCCTGGAGCCCCGGCTGGTGCTGCTGGTCCTGGCAGTGGCTGGGCGGTCACTGGCCACGCCGTCCGTGGCTCCGGCTGCTGCTGCACCCGCCGCTCTGCCGAGGCCCGCTTTAGCAGCTACTCTTGGCGGGCTACCACCGCCTGGAGCTCAGTTATCCCCCTGTGGAGCTCCCCCGCCTCTGCGCTCTGCGTCGCCGCCATCTCCACTACCTGGTGACACAGCGTCGTGGTGTCCTCGCCCTGGGTCCCCCGCCGAGTTGGGCGCCACTCCCACGCCCAGCCACCACATGCCCCTTCGCCCGTTTTATGACTTCTAGTGACGTTTCCTCCTCTGCAGATCTCTGTCCTGCACTTAGGGAGGTCATAAGTCGGGGCTCAGGTTGGTGCGTTTTATTGCTGCTTGTCTGTTTGTTTAGATTACATTCACTAGCAAACTCGGGCTGCAATCTCTCCTCTGAGTAGTGAACTGTTTCTGAGAGAAACACAGACACTTTGTCCACCTCCTCCCCTTCTGGGTATGGAGTTATTTGTAACAACCCGTTTTTAACTACCAGTACCTGAGATTCTCCCGAACTCGTAGCTTTCCCCTTTCTTAGTGGCATCTGATGTATTTCTTTTAACAACCGGTTAGCCTCTGCATATGGGCCTGTCGAATACGGTGGAGGACTCTCCTCGGTCTCTTCCTCTGTTTCTCCTCCTACTTTGATTTGCGGCTGTCCGGTATTTTCAGTTATCATCAGAGAGGCCAGAACAAAACCACAGACAAGTCGTATTACTTTGCAAAGGGGATTCTAGCCACACCGCGCTTGCCGTGCCGACATCCTAGCCACACCGCGCTTGCCGTGCCGACATCCTAGCCACACCGCGCTTGCCGTGCCGACATCCGCCGAAGCTCCTCGGACCTCCGAGTTTTATTCAAAAAGTTCACAGAAGATAACAGATTTACATACGAGGGCGGGGCTTCACCCCTGCTCCGGCCAGCTGTTAAAGCATACTTCAAAAGCACTTTTTACTGTGGGTCATTCGTTGAAACCGGTCACTTGTCCGAGTACCGGGGGCATCCTATCTAAACAAAAAGATCTCAGAGATACTTTTATTGACCCGTATCCTGAGTCACATCTGTTAGGTCACTGTTTGACCAGGCGGTCACAAGGAAGGGTCACTTAGGTGTCACTTCACCCCCTGTGGTTTCTTCTTTGTTGCTCTTTGCAACTGACATTCCTTAAGTCCCGTAACTGCTCAGCATCTCAGCAAACCAGGATTGACTAACACCACTTTAATAAATTGAAGCATACTTTTCACCCTGCAGGCCCTATCAGCGGCAACTGTGTTGCCGTCTTATTTCGATCCCCACATTTATTTCTCTCAGTAATGTCCTGCAGTCCACCAAGAACTCATCTGCTTTTCCTTTTCCACTCCACAAAATCTCCCCTTAACTGGTAACAGCGCGTGAGCTTGGTCTTTTCCCCTTCTAGCCATCCTTAAGTGGTCCTGAAGCTGTTCGCCTGTTGGCTGAACTTCTGTCTCCCGACCAAACATTCCTCGTTCTTGCATCTGTCCAACCCACTTCACAAATCTCTTTGTCCCAACTTTCCTACTCTGGAAAAGAGTTTTATCCATATGTCTCTTATAAATTTCAAATAGGGCGAAACCCAGAGTGCCTTCTTTACACTCCTCCCATATCGTTATGACTTACTCCATTTTCATCACAGATTATTGTATTTGTTCACACGTGGTTTTTGAACATCACAACACCTCGTTATAAAACTTGGCCTGTCACGGAACAAAAACTCTCTATAAAAACCCCTGAATCCAATATGGGGAAAAATAGGAAGAAATCTGTTAAGAGAAGAATAGACTGGAAACCTTCTCCCGACATTAAGCGTTACACTGCGGATAGTCATGTGTACAGCATAAATGAACAATCACAATACAGACACTTGATTTAATAAATCAAACAGCTGTTTTTGTGAGAATTAATTTCTCCTTGTTTTAGCAAGCCACATCAAAAAAAATTGCAGAGTACAGTACAACTACTAATTCAAGCATTGAGTATAACAGAATATAATATGCATATCTAATTAGTCAATATAGAAAAGCTTTGATTTCGGACTAATGCAAAACGCTGTTTTTTTCTTTTCCTTGAGGGAAAAACTTTGGTTCGTAGCAAGCACAAAATAACTTTTTAGACGGGAGAGTCATCGTCTGAGATCCGGGAATCGCACATGTCGTCGTAGTCGTAGTGCATGTCTGAAACTGAACCAGAGGAGTCTTTCACCCCGTCTGTGTTCTTAAGTTGAGTGTACTGTACCATCTGTACAGAGATGAGTTGGCAAAGGCATCGTTTTACTAGGGGGATCACGCAAGATGTAATCCTTCTGGGGATGAGAGATCTCCAAATAAACCCTCCCGATGGGGAAACATACTGCGGATAAGGATGTGTAGTGTGGATCAGAGTGTCCATAACTGTAATAGAGGGAGCCAAATCAACTAGAGCACAAGAACCTGCCCAATTTGGAGTCAAAACCTGAAACCAGGAATCTCCGCACATCCAAACATCCCTTCCCGCACCATCATTAGTTGGCCAGCTGATTAAGTGTGCATGTGGAGTTAAGAATGCTTGCATTAGCTTTACCTGGATTTTGTATGGATGGCAGCAGACATTTTCCCGTCTTGAACTGGGCGCGGCTGCAAGCCAAATTATGAGTCACAACGCAGCCGGTGGTGGTTCCTAAATATCTCTTGTAGGCCCGACGTATGCCAAAAAAAAAATACTGGATGAGAAAGGGGTTTCACCATGGAGTGATGGAACTCTCCTACCGCGTCAGATACATCACCACCAGTAGAGTCAAGCGCGGTGCCATTAGGGGATCTGATAGGTGCGCTAGCCCAGGCAGAACATGGTTCTGGTAACGTTACGTTTGCCACAAATTGCTTTTGAGGGTTGTTGGCTTCTCTGAGGGCGGTGAGAGCACAGAGGACGTCTATTGCTGGGACTGGACTAGGTTTGACCGCTGTCGTCTGTTTCTGTGAGTGTGGAAATAAGGAGCAGACAAAACATGATTCATTATAGCCGGCATCTCTGGTGAATTTACTTAGTGTTGCCATCCATCCATTGGTGCTTAGGGAATCTTCTTTATCAGTGTACTGAAACTACGGCGTGCTGCGTCCAATTTGCTGGACCACTAGGGCCAGTTGAAACCTGGGAGCTGGGTCCGGATTTGCGGCAGTTTGCGGCACCGTAAATTGTCGTGGAATTTCAAGTTTAGCGGCAGTTTTTGGCAATTTGCGGGCAAGGCCGAAAACTGCCGGACATTGACGTGGGCCTCCCTTGGCAGTTGGCCCCCCGTGACCCTCCTCCTCCTACTTCTAGGGGAGGCTTTGACATGTAAATGAAAATGCTGTGAGCTATACAAATGCAAATCAGGGCTGCAGAGGGAGTTTTAGCCCAGGTGACATTTTTTTAAAAGGTAAGAAAATCTCTGGTACAAATAGATCAGGCTCAGTAGCCTAATTATAGACTCTCACATTTTAGCTTGAATTGATTTATTTAATTTAAGTATGCTAGATTACTGTGTATGCCATTAGCTATGGCAAATGTTATGTAGTGTGTTACACTAAAACTATTTTTTTTAATAATTTAATCTGAATCAACAAGGTAAAATGACCATTCCGTGCAAACAACATTAGAATCAGAATGAAGGGTCTGCAGAGATCACATTCTCCTAGAACTCAACTAATGTGCATAGTAGCAGGAGTGACCTTTTCTTTAGTCTTACTTAAATGCACAGAGAACGTATTAATCACTACATCTCGTAGACATGGTGCTTCACAGGCGGGCACCGCGGTCTGGTCTCGCGAGTCCTTCCATGTAACAATTACCTCGTATCTCGCGAGGTAATTGTTACATGGTAATGCTAATGAACTCGCGTTCAGCTCCTCTTGGACGCGATCAACAACTTTCAGCCACTCCGCACTGACTGAGGAGAAGAAACTGCTGTTTGCTATCAGTGGACTGTCCCGTCAGCTGAATCAACATTCTGCCGATATGAACGAGCGGGAGAGACTGACTTAAAGAAGAAGAGACGGGCGCTTGAAATCCCAAGGTAAGAATATGTTTGATGACTGCTAGCTAAGCTAAAAGTAGCTTAGCCTAAAACCAAAGCTAAGAGTAGCCTTACAAAAGAACTAGTGAGCAGAAACAGCTTTATTGGGGGTTGAAGTCGTATTAGCTTGTTTCAGGTCGTTGGAGTCAGGGGTGGGCTTTCTGTGTAACAAGGCAATAAGCAAAACAACGGCACATGATACCAGGAACATTATACCTATTGCTACGCTTGGGTTACCTAGGCGATGGTGTGGATTCCATGGTCGGTAATCAGGGGCAGGCCTTTCAACGGGTTCCCGTCCAAAAGGATGGAATCTTCTGTTTAACGTGTTCAACATTTTGCTATTAATAATGATGCAAACAGAAGAAGGATAGAACAGAGGAGAGGATAGTTATACACTGTATTCTTGGTCTTCTTTTACTTTTTGTTGTAGACAGTCGACACAGAACACCATGCACTGGGTGTCTGTCGGTTAACTGCCCGTTGTGAACCCATCTGTGGTCACTGCAACTGTGGTGTCGGTTGATTGACACTTGTTGTGGGGGTAAGCTCTCCTGAGTCTACTATTGGCACCTGTCTGTGACGAGCTCTGTTTACACAAGGGGATTTCCACAGAGATTGTCAGTGGGGTTAATCATTTGTGTTCACCCGGAGAGTTCTGTTGAGTCACTTCTCAAAAAAGGATACGCAGACTCTGCTGCGATCAGTTGCTGCACCCTCGATGGTGTCACAGCTTAGCGCTGGTCACTGTTGGCAACACAGGACAAGCTGGTTGGAGCCGGGACGTGTTTGCAGTGGGTGGCGTATATCCAGGTTGCCCTCTCCGCCACCTTCACAGCCGTGTGGGTGACGAGTAGTATCTGGAATGGCCCCTGCCACCTCTTAGCTTTCCAGCTCTTTCTCCTGAAGTCCTTCACCACCACAAAGTCACCTGGTTGCAGTCCGTGCAACCGACCCGTTGCTTCTCTCGGAAGTGCAGCTCCTCCACTAGCCGGATGGTATGCACAATGTGTTTTTAAGTCAATACCCAGGTATGTACTTAATTCTGTGATTGCTTGGTTGACAAAATGTCAACCATTGTCGCTTGAAATTTTGCTCGGGATTCCCCAGCGGGGAATGATCTCTGAAATCAAAGCTTTAGCCACCGTGGAGGCCGTCTGTTTCCTGAAAGGAAACACCTCAACCCATTTGGACCACATGTCTACCATTACAAGACAGATTGCGTAGGCTGCAAAGCCCTTTGTGACCCATGTCGCATCAATGATACTTAACATTCCCTCTTTTGACACATGGTCTAACCCATGTGTTAATTTCGCATAATGAGGGAAGAAATGTTTAGGCAAGCATGGGTTACCATTTGGGCCATACCAGATGCCTGCCTCGAATTTGGAGCTGGAGGAGGACCATAGACGCCTCTCATCTGAAGTTGAGAGTGACTGCATTGCTGCAAGAGAGGAAGGAAAAGAAAACATAGCAGGAACTGGGCGTGATGCTTTGGGAAGGGGACGTTTAGCAGCCGCCTGAGCCGCTAAGTCTGCCCGCTCATTTCCCTTTGAGATGTCGCACGTGTTGGGTATGTGCGCTGCACATTTACAAACTGCAATAGCTGTGGGCAACAAGATGGCCTCCATTAGCTCTGTTATCAGAGTGTGGTTCAACACTTGTTTGCCATCTGATTTGAGAAAGTTTCTGTGTTTCCACAATGCGCCAAAATCATGAACCACGCCAAAAGCGTATCTGGAATCAGTGTGAATGGTTGCCGTTTTACCCTTAGCCAGTTTACAAGCTTCTGTGAGTGCGATTAATTCTGCTGCTTGGGCTGAGAGGTGACATGGAAGAGGGCCGGAACAAAGAACAGCTGAGTTTGAAACAACAGAGAAACCCACAAGATTAGTACCAGTCAGGGGATACCGTGAAGCAGATCCGTCAACATACATTACCAGATTGCTGTTGAGCAGAGGTGTATCTGCAAGGTCTGGTCGAGGTGTGCACTGAGCTTCCAGCTCAGCCAAACAGTTATGCTCCTTTCCCTCCTCCGGGGTGGGGAGAAGAGATGCTGGATTCAGGACCTTGCAGCGTTTGACTGTCATATTTGGCATGTCTAGGAGACATGTGTGATATCGCAGGTAGCGCGCTGCAGACAAATGAGACGATTTCTGTACGAGAAGTATCAGCGAAACCGAATGTGGAACCAATAATGTTAGCAGAGCATAGCCCGAGAGGCTGTGAGAGCCTTTTTTGCAGCTGCCACAGCTTGAAGGCACTGTGGTAAGCCCGCTGCTACCAGATCGAGTTTTGTGGAGAAATAAGCTACTGGTCGTAGTTTATCACCATGAGACTGTAAGAGCACTGACGTCATACAGCCAGAACGTTCGTCAGCGGTTTGTGTGAACGGTTTGTGAGGATCAGGAAGACCCAACGTCGGAGGAACCTGTAAAGCGCATTTCATGTCTGTGAAAGATTTGGAGGCTGCAGGGAGCCACTTAATTTTATCATGCGCGGTGAGATTTTTCCCGTGTATTAATGCAGACAGAGGTTGCTCAAGTTCAGAGTGATTTGGAATAAATGACCTACCTGACACAAGCGTGTGAAAGTGTAAGGCTTGCCATTGAAATTAAAAGCGAACCAAAATTGACAGTCAATGTCCACAGGGACACTGAAAAAAGCATTTGAGAGGTCAACCACGGAAAACCATTGAGCATCAGGTGGAATCTGTGTCAAAATGGTGTACGGGTAGGGAACATTTGGCGCTCGTGTGTGGACGGCTGCATTAACTGCTTTTATGTCCTGCACAAATCGCCACTCAGTTGGTTTGCCTGCGTCTCTGATCTTTTTAACTGGAAAAATGGGTGTTCTTACCGGTGAGTCAGGACATGGAACAATGACTCCGCCCTTTAAGAGTGAGTCGAACACCGGTGTTATACCATCAATGGCCTCTTGGCGCAGCGGGTATTGATGTTTGTGGGGACGGAAGTCTGACCGTGGAGTGATGACCACAGGTTGGCAGTTTTTGATGAGTCCCACGTCATATTTATGCGTTGCCCACAAGGTGTCTGGAACAGAACTGAGGGCAGAAGAAATAGAGGAGACATCAGTCAAAAATGCACCAGTGTGTGTGTCAGAAAAAGTTATTTTCATCCATGACATAAACAGATCTGAGAGCAGGTGTGCTAAATGCAAACGGCTCTTTAAAGAAGCCTGTCGACGGAGAGCGCATAACAGTTGGATCTGGTGTAGCCTCCCAATAGGTCAATGCCTCACACGATGCGACCAAAGGTCCCAAATCTCTCCGTTGGTCCGTTGCTGACTTAGACAAGGAGATGTGTGGGAAAGAGGAGTCTGTAGTGAATGTGACTGCATAATTCACCTTTGTTCTTGTTTTGTTGTACTTGTTTTGTTGTACGAGTGATTGCGACTGTTCCGGGATCGCGGTCCCTTTAAGCATTTGGTTGGTGGTGACGTAGAGACCCTTGCTTGTGAGTTTGCAGGGCTGCGCCATCTTGCTTTTTAAGTTGTTGTGGTTAAAATAAACGAGACACACGCTGGTGTTCTCAACTCGCAGAATTGCCTTTTTCTGTCGAACGCAACTTCCACACAGGTGACCCCGACGTTCGTTTGCTTAAAGTATTCGCAAACACGACTCGACCATGACCGCGAACGCTGTCACCCTCAAGCTCCCAGAGTTCTGGGAATCGTCGGCGTCGGCATGGTTTGCCCAGACTGAAGCGCAGTTCGCGCTGCGAGACATCACCGCTGATGCAACGCGGTACTACTACGTTGTGTCAGCTCTCGGTAACTCAACGGCAACCCGAGTGGTGAGTCTCCTTAAACGCCCTCCAGCTACGGAGAAATATGCAGCGCTGAAAGCGCACCTGTTAAAGACTTTTGAACTGTCCAACGCCAAGAGAGCTAGCAGGCTATTCTCCCTCCAAGGACTGGGTGACAGCAAACCGTCTGAGCTCATGGACCGTATGCTGGATCTCCTGGGTGAGCACGCACCCGATTTTCTTTTCGTTCAGCTTTTCCTGCGTCAGCTGCATTCCCAAGTCAGAGCTGCATTGGCCAACACCACAATCACTGACTGTCGGAAACTGGCTGAAGAGGCTGATAAGTTTTTCCTGGCAAGCCAAGGGCACTGTGTCATGGCTGCGCTTCTTCCCACACATGTCGCTCCCGTGACAATGGAGGATCCCACCCTTGTCGCAGCAACCTCTTCTCGTCGGCAGCTGTCTTCAGGTCGTCAGCAAGCTTCAGGCCCCCAGCAGTCTTCTTCAGGCTTGTGCTTCTATCACGAGAAGTTTGGACCGAAAGCTCTCAAATGCCGCTCACCATGTAGTTTCGGCGGGCTGGGAAACGCCGGGGCCGGCGCTCATTAGTGGCCATGAGTGTCGGCCGCGTAGGCAGGCTACTTTTTATCCGTGACGGCATCTCCGGACGACGTTTCCTGTGCGACACGGGTGCACAGAGGAGTGTCCTGCCTGCATCCCGTTTGGACATGGTAACCGACAGCCATGGCCCCCCGATGGAAGCTGCTAATGGGACCCCCATCCGCACGTATGGAACAAGGTACATTGAGTTGTGTTATCGGTTCGGCTGGGATTTTGTCACGGCTAAAGTCGCTGTTCCCCTCCTTGGTGCTGATTTTTTGTGTGCGCATGGACTGTTGGTGGATGTTAAGAACCGCCGTCTGATCGACGCTGTCACGTTCTGCTCCTACATGTGCACGCTCAGCGGGGCTGACTCCATATGACTGTCTAGCATGCTCTCCCCATCAGACGACTTCCGCCGTCTACTGGCTGGTTTTCCAGAACTCATCCAGCCCACTTTCTCTGCATCTACCGTGAAGCATGGTGTGGAACACCATATCGCCACCACGGGTCCGCCTGTCTACGCCCGTGCTCGGCGCCTCCACCCGACCAAGCTTGCCGTTGCTAGGGCTGAGTTTTCTAACATGGAACGCCTGGGAATAGTCCGCCGATCCGACAGCCCGTGGGCGTCGCCCCTTCACATCGTCCCTAAGCCTGGTGGCGGCTGGCGCCCATGTGGCGACTACCGGCGGCTTAATGAGGCAACGACACCCGACCGATACCCAGTCCCGAACATACAGGATTTTTCAGCACACCTGGCTGGTACGGTGATTTTCTCTAAGGTGGACCTCATCCGGGGCTATCATCAGGTACCCATGCACTCACTGGACATTCCAAAAACAGCGGTGATTACGCCGTTTGGTCTTTTTGAGTTCCTGAGGATGCCGTTTGGCCTTAAGAACCAATCTTTTCAGCGCCTCATGGACTCTGTTTTACGCGACCTGCCTTTTCTTTTTGTGTATTTGGACGACATTCTTGTGGCAAGCACGTCCAAAGCTCAGCACCTGTCGCACCTCCAAGCACTTTTCGAGCGGCTCAACCAACATGGCCTAATTGTTAATCCTGCTAAGTGTCAGTTTGGTCTCTCCACCATTGACTTCCTAGGACACAGAGTCACCAAGGACGGTGCAGTCCCGCTCCCTTTAAAGGTGGAGGCGGTCACACATTTCCCACGCCCGCTCACCGTGAAAGCCCTGCAGGAGTTCCTTGGCATGGTGAACTTTTACCACCGTTTCATCCCTCGAGCCGCTCAGCTTATGCAGCCATTGCACAAGGCCTTGAAAGGTAAGCCCACGCATGCCGTGGACTGGACTGAGGACAGGGACAAGGCATTCATGGACACTAAGGCAGCCCTGGCGCGGGCCACCATGCTGGCGCATCCTTCGGCCACAGCTTCAGTCACCATCACCTCGGATGCCTCGGACTACGCTGTCGGTGCCGTCTACGAGCAGTGGGTAGGCGGGGCCTGGCAGCCGCTTGCTTTCTTCAGCTGCCAGCTGCGCGCTAGCGAGCGTAAGTACAGCACTTTCGACCGGGAGCTGCTCGGTCTCTACCTCGCCATCAGGCACTTTCGTTTCCTGCTGGAAGGTTGACACTTCACCGCCTTTGTCGACCACAAGCCGCTGGCTTTCGCCATGGCCAAGGTAGCCGAGCCATGGTCCGCCCGCCAACAACGTCATCTGTCCTACATTTCCGAGTTCACCACGGATTTACAGCACGTGGCCGGTAAGGACAACCAGGTGGCGGACTGCCTGTCACGGGCTGTGGCAGGGGCAGTCCATCTCGGCCTGGATTACAGCCGCATGGCAGTGGATCAGACCACAGACCCGGACGTGCACACCCTGAGAACCTCGACTACGGGTTTGAGAATAGAGGACGTGGTTTTCGGGGAAGCCAACGCCGCGCTCATGTGCGACGTCTCCACAGGCAGCCCTCGGCCGATCGTTCCCACGGGGTGGAGACGTCGCGTCTTTGACGCCATCCATGGTCTCTCCCACCCTGGTTCGAAAGCGTCACAGAGACTGGTGTCGGCGAAGTTTGTGTGGCACGGCCTCAAAAAGGACGTAAGAGATTGGGCTAATACTTGCCTTGATTGCCAACGGGCTAAGGTGCACCGCCACACTAAAGCTCCGTTAGAGTTGTTCCCGGTGCCAGAGAGACGTTTTGACCATGTTAACGTGGATCTGGTTGGCCCTCTGCCTTCCTCTCACGGTTTCACCTACCTGTTGACCATGGTTGACAGGACCACTCGTTGGCCCGAGGCTGTGCCATTGACATCGTCGACGGCTGTCGAGATGACCCGGGCATTTATCGGCACCTGGGTTGCCCGTTTTGGCAAAAGTTTTCCTTGAACTCGCACCAGAGTGGTGGGCATATTTTCGAATAATTTTCGTGAAAACATTGCATATATGTGCTTTTAATGAAACCTTTTGTTGTTTATCCAATTGCTCTGTGATGTCTATGAGAGCTTGTTTTTGCTCCGGTGTGTGTGTGTGCCTGTGAGTGTTTGTGTGGGTGTGCGTGCGTGCATGGGGTTAGTGCAGAAAGCGTTTCTTCGTTGCAGGCTGCTGTGTGTGTGTGTGCGTTTTACTTCCCTTATCTTGTTGTCTCAGCATGGTTGCCGTCTCCCCCGCACATGAAGCCTCCTCCTCCCCCTCCTCACGTCAATCCGATTGTACGTGTCCACCTCTTCCTCGTCTGGCTGGTCCACGCCCCCATCCTCTACGAGGGACTCTCCGTGGACATTCTTTGTACCAATGTCCTCGTTTGCCACATTCGAAACACGTATCCTTGTCAATGGGTGGATGCTGCTGTGCCCCCCGCTGGTCAGAGGAGGAGCGTGCTCTCGTCATGCCTTTGCCGCTGCTGCTATCTCTTTCTCCTTCTCCTGTCGGGTGTAGGGCTTCTCTTTAGGTCTTTCTGTTAGACCCGGCTGTTGGTCTTGACTCTGAGATGGCAGATTCGCAGGTGGTGTGGGGTACGGCGGCGGCAGACAAGTGTTGAGAAGAGGGCCCCCAGCACGGATACATGGGAGAAGAAGCACATTGTTCATTTTGTCCAATATCATTTGGATCTGGTTTTTCAACCAATGTGGTTTTTGTGCATGTCAATTCTTTAGCCATTTGTTTTCTTTCTCTAAATTCACATTCGTCCTCCCACCATTTCAACGCATTAATTTGTTTCTCAATCTCCTCTAAGTCTTTGCTTTGCTTTGCGGCCGAGAAAACCTTTGTTCGACCTGAAATGACTCATTTAATAATCCAAAACGATATGAAACATATTAATTAACTGAAAAATGTTGCTTAGTGTGCCTTTAAGGTGAGTTGTATTGGTTTATGAGCTATTTTGGGGAAAGGAAATTATTTTGTATTTTTGTTTATTTTGTAGTGACAAAATGTTTGGGGGAATAATTGATTTATGTTAGACAGTGGATGTGTCCAGTGGGTGGGGCTACAGCTAGTTCTGGTCTGTATTAGGCCCCATGGGCTCAGTCTTGCGGGGGAGGCGTGAGAGTAATATGTGTTTTCGAATTGCTCAGGATATAGGGAGATATAGCCTCGCGAATGTCTGTGCCTATTTATTTTGGACCTTGATCAGTTTTTGTTTATGAGTGTTATGATCAGCTTAAAGTAATATTATAATCTTAAGGCAGGAGATTCCACCAATGTTCAGGATATTATAAATAATTTGACGGCCCGGTTCATAAATTAACTAACGATTCATATAAACAGCAAACAGAGCCATACTCATGCTGCTGACAATTTGAATGCATGTGTCTCTTTGACAATCTGCTATCACGCAGCCATCACAGCACTCCCAGTAAACGTGCCACTGTGAGGGAGCCCTTCTCCTTGGTCGATGTGCAGGAAACCACACCCGGCTAATGAGCAAATGTTCTCATTCGTTCAAGGACAAACAAATGCACAATCAGCAGGGAATGCGGCTCACCGAAGTGTACCACACGTCCATAGATCCCTGTTGAGAGTTTCAGTGCACAGCATCTCCAAAAAAGATATCTTCTTTTATATTTTAAAAGTGAAACGAAAACTGACGATTTATTTTTATGGTTTTAGGGAATTTTATTTGTAGCCAATTGGTAATAAACAAGAATATTGCTTTTTAAGGCCTGGAAAGGGGAATGTATAAAAAAAATCTTCTTGAGAGAACATTCATACGTTTCAAATGATGGGATTTATTGGGCTATGTTATTGAGCTGTTTTTTAATCTCAAATCTGATGGAAAACTGCAGCGGCCTAAGATTTCCCCTTGTATTCATCCATTAGTATTCCTCCCAATTCATGTTTATGCTAAAATCCCCTCTAACCTTTGTACTGCATGGTATTTTTCCTTTACTTCATTACAACTCCTGCATGATGTATATTTGATACTATCTGGCCCGGTATTCCCCAATTAGAACTGAACCTGAATGTCCAAGGCCTGGTGAAAAAAAGTATTTCTCCTGCCTTCACTTGTTTTTACAATGTTTTGCTGTAATTAAATATCTAAATATCTATTTCTAAAGACTGTAAGAGATTTGTTAATTTTACATTTTGACACACAAGATCTGCAGCTGTCTGAATGGCCACATTTGTGTGAATGCTGATAAAAGCAGAAACTGTGTCAACACAACATTTTGATTATGTTAATGCATAAGCTCCTAAAATAGCATAAGCATAATGCGATGATCTGATTTTATTTGCATATATACACACCAAACACTATCACTTCACACTTAGAATGTTGGTGTTTGTTGAAGGAAGCCCTGGTGATATCAATGGTGTGTTAATCATGTTTCTCACCATCAACTCTTTCCGTGTTATGATAAACCTTCGAAGCTAGTTCAAGACACGCAGCCTCTGGAAGGAAAGTGTTTGGTCAGGAAGAGAAAGTGTTTCAAGACAACATACAGTTTGGAAGATCCAGTTGCCAATTAGCAGGGCATTATAATGAATAACTTTCACTTAGTGTACATTTTGAATTCAGGAATTAAATTCAATACCAACTAGGACTGCGGGGCAGTACTGAACGGGCCTGAGCCGCATGTCGGGGGGGCCAGTGGTCGGTCGGACATGCAGTCAAAAGGTGAAAAAATAAAATGAGAAAAGAAGGCCAGTGCCAGCCAGGAATCAAGGACACGAACTTAGACACCAGAGTTCTAGGTTTATCTCTGAGCTACAATCTGATTTGACAATTAGAGAAAAAAAGTCACTAAAATATGTGAGATTACGTACATTCAGTCAATGCAGAGTCGAGCAACTTATCACGCCACTTCTGCTCCATCAGAAAATAATAACTCGTGAACTACACATGCTGTATGACCTGTACTTTTATCAAGTGGACCTTTTTTCTCTAGTGAGGGTGTGGTCAGAGGTCCAGTCATGTCAGTCACAGTGGGACATTTGACCAACTTGATGAGTTTGTTTCATTCTGCTAATATGCAGGAGAAATATGCACAAAGCTGTGGCCTCCAAATGAGTGCACGTGCATCAAAGCAGTTTGTTGGCTGCGTTATGAATATGTGTAGGGGAAGCTATTGAGCCAAAATGGCATTGAAATCAGGAGTTGCTATTACTCAGTATTCCACATCAGTTTGTTTATTTTTTTTCTAAACGGAACCAGGTAATAAACCTGGAATAATAAGAAATGCAACGTTTCATTTTCCACGTGCATACTACAACCAACACAGCTCTCTAGCTCGTTACCTCAATAGCCCAATAACATTAAATAACATTCAAAATACAAATAAATAATAATATTGATAGTACACTATAATAACAAAATCATTATCATCATCATCGTCGTTTCATAATTTGCATGTACCTTCAAACATTGTGCACCATATTCAATCCCACAAAAAGCCTATTCAAAATGCAAGGAGTCTTTTCTATAAGCAGGAAACTACAACTCCCAAAATGCCCGACGCAAACCAGGAAGTACTACCTACCAATGCGCGATTCATTCTTCAAACATAAAGCTAAAGTAAGCAGACACAAATGGACACGTATGGTACGTATAAACGTTAGCTGTATGTCAACCACGTGGAGCATAGAATTTCACTTCACAAACTTATCCTATACGTTATCAGGAACCGGGACCTCTCTATTACCATATTAAAGTCCAATATGATAGATTCACGCATTTAATCTTGGCTTTACGGTCTACAGCGATGTCTCTGCAACGCAGATCTACACGCTGTTTAAAGGAGATTATACATACTGTATGTAATATAGTTCTTTTATCAACTATACAATTTCTTTGTACATGGTAGACTGATAAAACCAGAATAAGTTTCACACTGTTGAACAGATCCCTTTAAGTAGGTCTTAACCTCCGAAGGAATCCGGTCTGCTATAAGACTGACAAGCGAGATAATTTGTGTCGCGGTGTAAAGAGAAGACCGATTTACCCAGAATGCCTAAATGACAGCTGCCACGGAATGAGGCGTGACTTGCTCACGTGACGTGATGTGCTCACGCAGCGCGCAGGCAGCCAGAGGACCCGTCCAGTGCTGCTTAGCAGCCCTAGTGTGTGTGTGTACAATATGTTATTATCCAGTAAAATATTAACTGTTTAATTGTTGTTACTGTATCCAACCTCCTCTTACTATTAGTTAATGTAATACAGCTGCTCCTCTTCACCTGCTTTAAAAATAATGCAACAACTCTGATCTGATCCATTGAGTTATTTTGCCATTACTCTTGACTTCAATATTCATATTTATATACAATTATTTATAATTTTAAATGAAAACGAAGCTAAAGCTTGATATTAGTAAAATACTTAACAGTCAAGAACTGTAATAAAAGATATTAGCAAGACAGCTGAGGTGGTGACGTCATCAAGTCAGCTGCTGTTCCAATTGCAGAAAAGACCGGTCTCCGTTTTCTCCATATAAAGCTAAAGTAAGTAGACACGAATGCACACATATCGTACAGCAATGTTATACGTCTAAACGTTCGCTGTATGTCAACCACGTGGAAAAGGGAATTTCACTTCACAAACTTCATATTATACGTTATCAGGCCCTGGTACTTCTATATTAACAAATTGAAGACCAATGTAATAGAAGCGCACAATAATCTGTATTTACGGTCTACGCTATTTGAAGGAGATAATACCAATGTCATTAAGTTCTGTCACGAACAAGACAGCTTCTTTAGACATGCTAGAATGTAGCAACCCGGAAGCACATTTCCACAGCTTTATACTGTTGAACAGATCCCTGTAAGTGTATTCTTATTCTCTGAAGGAATCCGGTCTGCTATAACAATGACAGGCCTTATACTCTCTACCGCGGTGCAATGACCGAATTACCCAGAATGCCTAAATGACCGCTGCCACGGATTGAGCTGTGACTTGCTCATGTGACGTGACGTGCTCACGCAGCGCGCAGGCAGCCAGAGGACCCGTCCAGTGCTGCTTGCAGCCCTAGTGTGCGTGTGTACAATATGTTATTATCCAGTAAAATATTAACTGTTTAATTGTTGTTACTGTATCCAACCTCCTCTTACTCTTCTTAGTATTACTTAATGTAATACAGCTGCTCCTCTTCACCTGCTTTAAAAATAATGCAACAACTCTGATCTGATCCATTGAGTTATTTTGCCATTACTCTTGACTTCAATATTCATATTTATATACAATTATTTATAATTTTAAATGAAAACGAAGCTAAAGCTTGATATTAGTAAAATACTTAACAGTCAAGAACTGTAATAAAAGATATTAGCAAGACAGCTGAGGTGGTGACGTCATCAAGTCAGCTGCTGTTCCAATTGCAGAAATGACTGGTCTCTGTTTTCTCGATATAAAGCTAAAGTAAGTAGACACGAATAGACACATATGGTACAGCATTGTTATAAGTTAATCACAGCTAATCACGCCACTTCTGCTCCATCAGAAAATAATAACTCATGAACTACACACGATGTGTGGCTCCCTGAAGAGAGCAGAGCTTGACTTTAATCAAGTAGATTATTTCTCTCCAGTGAGAATGTCCTCTTTCTCTGTGAATGACATGACTGGAGCTCTGTCCAGTGTAGAGAATGTGTAGAGAAGTTTCTAGGCTGCTTTATCAATACGTGTAGGGGAAGCTATTGAGCCAAAATGCCATTAGGTAGCATTAAATGCAGCTGGATCAGAGCAGCTGCTGGGCTGCTTTATGATAATGTGTAGCGCAGTTTCTGGGACTATTTGTGAATATGTGTAGGAGAAGCTATTGAGCCAAAATGCCATTAGGAAGCATTGAAATCAGGAGGTAACTCACATAAAAGTGTAAACCTTTGCCAATAGGTGGCGCTATATATACATATATATTGAATTAATGCATTTTAATCCTTCAAGGCCTACACTAGCATCATGAATATTGAATTCCAGCCCGAAATATCAACGTTCCATGCAGTTATAGCATTTCACTTTTTCAAGAAAATGACCCAAAATGGAGGGCAGCTCACGCCCAGGTAGTTTCACGAAAACTCTTGATTCTGATACTGAAGGACCACACAGGTGTTAGGATCCATTTGCCTGAATTTGAAATCGATCGGGTGTAAACTCTCGGAGGAAATCGTTCGTATGTAAACCCAAAATGACGCAAATTATCGCCAAAAACGGGCGAAAAGTGCAAATATTCAGCAAGTAATAACAGCGCCCCCTAGTCTTCAAATTTTCTGAAAATGTTCTGGGATGCATTCCGAACATGTGATATCATTTTGGTGAGGACAGGCTTTGTAGTTTGGAAGTTTTGAGTCTTTTAGAAAAAGCCACGCCGCTTAGAAGATCATTGGTCTATAAAATCGTAACCAAATGAGATATCAAAAATCCTTCGATAAGTTCAGGTGTGGGTAAGCCAATAGTGACTTTTTGAGATTTTTAGGTCAATCGGACTTAGCGTCTGGGAGGTGTTCGGTAAAACGGGTTTTTCACAAAATTCAAAATGGCGGAAAATCTAGGTAGGCGCATTTCCATACCATTTTTGACTTTTTTGTAGAGCATACGGATTGGCACCTGGGTGTAAAATTTCAGGTCAATCGGTCATCGGCGGAAAAAAGTAAGCTAATAGGCTAAATTGCAAAATTTGAAGGGGGCGCTAGAGAGCCATTTTTTCAAACACAAAAGCGCAACCCCAAGAATATCTAAATTTCACGCACTTCCGATGCCCATGCCAAGTTTCAAGAGTTTTTGAATATGATAAAGGCCCCAAAAGTGCGTTCAAAGTGGTGAAATAATAATAATAATAATAATAACTCTTCGAAACACAATAGGGCTTCGCCCGACTTTCAGTCGGCTCAGGCCCTAATAATAATTCTTCGAAACACAATAGGACTTCGCCCGACTTTCAGTCGGCTCAGGCCCTAAAAAGTATCAAAAGTAACGGTATTTAGATGCCCAGTACTAACTTAGAATATAGGTCAGGAAGACTAATGTCTTAAGGACGAAGACGAGACCGCGTAGATCCTTACCTGCCACAATTTGATCCAGTAATTATCCGCCTCATTATTACCCACCAATCAAATGCATCTAACACCAAAAGAGTACTGTGCAATGTCAAACCAACGTGAAGAGATCTACAGACAGCATTACGAGGAGTGAGAGACCATGATAGAGAGGGGTGCTTAAGAGAAAGACAGGATAGGAAGACATCAGCTGAACAGACTCTGAGATAATACTATTGTATCAGACGAGATTCAAAGCAGATGTCTTGGTTCAGCCAGGGACTGGCTAATAAGAAAATCTAATTCAAATTTACCCTAGATTAAATTACAAACTTACTCCAGGCCATGAAAAAAAATAACCTTTCAATTGGCAGGGTGTGTTAGACAGTGGATATAATGTCCGGATGGGCCAAAGCTTTTCCCAGAAATGCAAAAATTACATCTTGAATTAAAGATAACAATGAGTTGTAACTGCAATAAAATAATTGTACATTCACACAACAATCGTGCAAGCATACAGGATTTTTAATAAGCGTTTTTTTTTTGTGACCAGTGGAGAAGGGCATTTACAGAGCGCTGAGCCTGTACAATTTATACCGTTACAAGAGTTCATCATCTTTAGTGTGTTAATTTATTCATTGTCTTCTCAGTCTGTAGCTGTTGCTGCCGCTAATACTGGTTGCCCAGTATTGTTTAGTTTTTTACAACCAAATGAGTGTTGTTGCTCTATTCTCGGAGCAATGTGAAACCATCACTTCTCATGCAGTAGAGGAAATTCCCACGAAAGAGCTACCAGAAAACCAGCAGAACTGATTTCTCAAACAGCTTATCCAAGCCCCTTTCATATATGCATTGCAACGCTCAACTTATTGAGCTTTAAATCACAACGCAAATATCCAAATCGTTCGGACGAGGACATTAAACAGATCTGCTTGAAATTTTAGAATTTAACTCCTTGTAATGATGACTCTGCAGTTCTTATTGGTTGCTTCCCAGTCTAACTGGCAGTGGTTGAAGCAGGATACCAAGGTGGACGTGCAAACTCCCGCCTAATTTTTCTGTTTTTTTCTTTTGCCCTGTGAACAACACATTCCGTCTAAGCAGCATTTCGAATGTTGTTCCAAATCAGTCCTTACTGAATCTGAAGAGTGGCAGTTATGAAAAATATGCAACCAATGTTTTAGTGCTTTCTTCTTTTTACTACTGCTTTGGTGACAACAAGCGTAGTCTGATTTACTGAAAGTAGGACGCTGTTATAGCTAAAAAAGAACCTTTCAATTTGCATGGTTTGTTAGACAGTAGATATAATGCTCTCTTCACCTGACCTTCATCCAGTTAAAAACATTGGTACTCGTGTACTGTGCTGTGAATGGATCGGGTCCAGGACATGGTCAAACCCTACATCCCAACCTGCACACTCTGCCAAACTGCTTGTTCCTCCCTCACTGAGAGCAACAACTGGTACTTTGACTTGTACTGTATGTGTTCAGGATGTTTTCTCAGGCGCTGATAAAAACTCCAGACTGATTGAAGGTCCACGGCTACACCCACACAACTCCACCTCCATTGTAAATGCCAAATTAACTTTATGCCCTCATATCTCTGTCATTCACATATCCTGCGGTCAATTGCCAAGGCCTTAAAAGACCTGCTTGTTTATTTTTCCCTACCCCCAGATAATACTTCACTGTTCTCCCCTTCAGTCCTTTCTGCTCTGTCCTCTCCATTTGACGTTCATGTAAATGTGCCATCTGATTTTTGTCGGACAGATACCAGGTGATAAGATACAATGAGTATGATCGCGAATGAAAATAAGCCGATATTTAAAGAAATATTTTTCTCTGACTACAGTGCTGCCTTGTTCAGTTCAATTAATATGCAGATTGGACAAATTTGATCCCACAGTGTTATAGAGATTCTTATGGGAGGTGATATGAGCAAACACACAGAGCTAAAGGACATTTAATAACTTTTCTGAACCACGGTGTGGTGGCAGTCGTGGTTATGGCTCGGCTGCAGGGGGGGAGAGAGGAGGAGTGGCTCAGGGAACGGTGCGAGGAGGAGGCAATGAGCCTCAGCTGGGGGGTAATGAATTGATGATTGTCTCTTTCCAGTATTTAGGACGATGAGGCGACCGTGAGCGAGAGACGGCAGGACGACGCCAGATTGTGTGTGTGTGCCGTGCAAAAATAAAAGTATTCCACTTGCCAGAACGCGTGTCTGCGGCTTCATTCCAGAGCCCCAACAACCCACACCTTTTACATACAGGTTGCCGCCTGGTGTATGGACTCACCCCTGATTAGAGGCTTGTTGTCCAAAGCACTCACAGCCTTCTGTTTGGGTGCTGAAGGCCAGAACTCTCCAGGTAAAGGTAAATCAGTAATATTGGGGAAAAAAAGACTCAACACAAAACCAGCAGATTTAATAAAATTATGTCATTGTCTTTGCCATGGGATGGTGAAAGTTTCAGCGATTAGCCTTTAAGCCCATTTCTATGTGGAGCGCTTCTCGTGGAGAAGTCTTTAAGAACAGAGCGACCGGTGTGGAGGCTGAAGAAATGCCCTCTGTTCCTCTCAGGCAGCTGGGCTGGCTCAGAGCCCGGTTGAGTCCTCCCAAATAATAAAGTGAAACGCACCCCATGGGTGACGCACAAACAGACACACACAGGCGATATGATTCACACACTAAAATGCACAGACCAGCAGTCACACACATTTGGAGAAGAACAAATAAACTGTGCTTGTCATCTCTGAACACATGTGTCAAAGGAAGAAAACTCCCACTCTAACAACACACACAAATTAAACTGTTCAACAGAATGTGTTTTCAAACCAAGAGCCCTGCAACATGCCCAGCAATTTTTGATGTACTACTCAGTTACACCCGATGATGACTGAATCTGAAAGTATTACAGCTTATGTCTCAAAGTGAGATAGCATTTTGAGTAATTTTTTTCAGTGGAGAAACATTTTTATTGCACATTATGAGTGAACGCTGTCTTCCTCACAAGGTAGTTTTGTATTGAAAAAAAGTGTCTCTGGTGTTCCTCAAATTTGCTGCATGCACATGGAGTTACCTAAAATAACAGCAAACCAATATAAGGGTACCGGACAAAGTTGCTATAACAGTTCTCCTTTTACAACAAAGGGATTGACCACAGTCAAACTTGCCTTTGGAGCCTTTTGCTCTACTTTGTAGAGCAGTGTAGGGTTGTGGGTCTTAGGAAGGATGCAGACGACCACCGTTCTGGATAAACATTTTTATTTGCACCGTGCCGACAGATATACACCAAACGTACTGTCAGCATCCAGCTCGCTTGTGCCGATCTCTTGCTCATGGCCGCCTCACTCCTAAATACAGGGGAAGAGCACATCATTGGTCCCCCAGCTGAGGTTTATTGCCTCCACCTGGCACCGTTCCCCGAGCCACTCCCCTTCTCTCCCCCCTGCAGCCTGAGCCAAAACCACGCAGACTCCACAAGCACCTTGTCTCAAATTCTCACTTCTTCTCCCTCTTTGGGTTAATTGGTGAGGGAGACTCAGATCATCTGAGTAGCACATGACCAGGTAGATACATTGCTATGGCCCCTCAGCTTTTTGTACACCTTTGATATTACATCAAATCACTTCCTTCCTTAAAAACCAGTGTTGTCTGCAGAGAGAATGCTTAGATTGTGATACATCAATATGACATTCCCACCTGTTAAAGTTAAACAAAGTGAAATGGATTGCAAGAAATTGTTCTTTTAATCCATCATAATTATATTGCAGGGCCCTGTCGTCCTAAAATAAAGCAGGTCTGTGAGGATTATTTTAAAGGTTATTATCTTATTATTAGTATAAGTTATTTTAAATGTGGGGGAAAATAAGGCACATTTCAACATAACAAATCATTGTAAAAGTATTCTTAAAAAAAGAAAATTCTTCCCTTTTAACTAGAAAAAAAAGTTTACAAATATGTATTCTGAAAGTTTTTAATGGAATAAATACTCTGCCAAAAAATATAGCAATAGCCTTCGCCTTGTGTTTCAAGCTATTTGTTGATTTATGGGACATAATACTTCATAAACACACATGAGAGAAAAGCGACTGCCTAATGGTGGGAGGCCTTCATCAGCTCCACCACCGGGGCTTTAATGTGACATTTATTAATCACTGCCACTTTCGTTACCTCCAGTAAAGGCCAGGATTGTTTGTGCCCTCCCACCCCCATGTCTCAGGTGTTTTAGCCTCCTTTAGTATAAACCGCAGAGCACACTGGGATCCGTTTACCTACCAGGTGACAGGGAAAAACATCTTCGACTTTTTGCTCATTAGACCATTGACAAAAAGGAAGGGGACGCTGAGGGATTTCATGACATTTGGAAAGTGTTCAGCTAGAAGCGAGGCGCACACAGTGATGTCTCTATCTGCTCGTGGGGAAGGAGGATGAGAGGGTTGTTGGGGGTGGGAGGGGGGACTTCCTCACCGTCTCCGTGCATCAAGTGCATTGAGAAATAACTGCGAGCAGTGTAAGCCGCGCATTCATAGAGGACCTTGACTGGTGCTGCTGAAGCCTGGAGGATTCAGCAGCAGCGGCAGCGCTGACAGGGAAGGGGAGGGGGAGGGGAGGGGTGAGACAAAAACATTTAAGAGGCCAGAAGGAGAGGAAAATAAACGAAGAGGAGGATTTGCTCGCCGGATTGCAGCAGTTACTTATTTATTACGCGTAAAACTAAACTAATAGATAAGTAATAACTTTGAGTAAGACCTCCAGCGCTTTTATTCTCAATTCAAGTGTACGTCGTTGAATTTCGTGTGTCGCGGGCGCAGGACCTACTCGGGGGTGTAGCTGCGCTGGTGGAGACCGTGAGAGCACGCTGCTGTGTATGAGAGAGAGGTGGGGGTGGTGGAGGATCAGCCGGAGTGGCCGACTAGAAGGATGCTGGAGGGCAATGCCTACAGAAAGCGAGGATGAGATTTGTCGAAAAGCGCTGGAGCTGCTCTCCGACCTGTGCTCGAAGGGGGAGGTGCAGGACGAGCACTGCCTGGATTACATCTACTACTTCAGGGACCTGGCCAGACCGCGCTACACGGACTCAGGTTTGACCCCTTCATCTCCCCCTGACAGTTGAAAGTAAATCCAGAATATTGTTTTAGTAACCCGCGGCCGTCCTCATTAAAAAACATCTCAAATATGCGCTTAAATGTTTAAAATCGAGCTCATTACGAGCTTCATGGTTTGATCAAAATACATTCGAATACTTCTAGAGGACCATTCGGCATAATTTTATCTCAAGCAGCGCAGCTTTGCTTAAACTTTTCAGACTGTTTTAAAGATACATTAAATTGAATCCTTTGTACACGATTTCCTCGTGTACGCCACACTGTTTCACTGTAGGCTGATCCCAGTTCACGAAATGCGAGAAGAGTGCGAACTTGTTGCTTGCATCCATTAGCACCCAGCAGCAGAATGTAACAAAGCATATCCGTGCCATAAATGTAAGTGTGTGTGTGTGTGTGTGTGTGTGTGTGTGTGTGTGTGTGTGTGTGTGTGTGTGTGTTTGTGAGTGTGTTCTCTGTTTGCAAATCTACCACACAGCATCCATCAATCCGCCTCTTCGCGCAGACTAAACCGCGTGGGTGTTTGTCTGGTTTCTCTTTCACTGAAGCGGCGAGAAGGGGAGAGAATAGCCCCACCCGATATTCTCCCATAGCTGGCAGCACTTTAAAACGATTAAGACGAGTTAATTGACCACAACAATCCACAAGAAAACTTTCGGAATATTACACGCATAAAACACATAAATACCAGGAAATTGGGTTATTTCATTGGGACGATTCTACTAAACCGCCATCTCGACCCAGTATGTTCGGTGTGCATGTATGTGTGTTATTTGCACGAGTATGTGCACAGCAAAAGCCTGCAGGCACTTTGATCATCTTTCCTTTGTGTGTACGGTGGCGTGCTGTCAGGGTAGGAAAGGTGTAGGCACTGCCAAAATTCAAACATAAAAATGTTTATTGAATCATTTTATTTAGTAAACATGTATTTGTGTTTTTACTGTTTATTCTTATAATTATATAGGCTATGCAATAGGTGTGTTTTTCCAATTTATGTTCTTCAACATGTCAAAAAGCACAACTCTGCTGTGCCTTTGCACGGAAATAGGTTATAATCATCTACGTATAAAACATGGACCAAGTCAAATCGAAATATTACTGGATATTTGCGCAGCTGTCACTACACCTGCTACTTTGTAAACTTAATCCCCGCGAAATTCAAAGCCAAAACGACGGCGGTATCACTCGATCTGAGACGAGTTTTACAACGCTGTGCTCGACGTCAGGAAAATGCGGTGGGTTTTCACGTACAAATACTCCACCAACTGGTGAGTCAGGAACAATTTCGGGCTTAATATTGAATTGATGAACCTGGTTGAATTGATGCTGACTACAAGCCATTTGACTTCATATTCAGGAGTGCGTGTTTTCATTGGCCACTGTAAATAATAAAGCAATAAAGTCCGAGAGCCTGGACACTCTCAATTGTGTTACAAACGGTTGCGAAAGCTAATGTTAGCATTTCCGGAAACGAACGCTGTTTCCGGTCTTTATTTTTTTTCGACCATCGCCGAAATCTTGAGTGTGTGCGGCGTGCACGTGCCCGAGCGATCGGGAGAGAGTAGTAATATGTCATCCAGATTGGATTTTTTTTATATCGACCGTTTGTGTGCGCGCCCTCTTACTGACATCAGGCACTGCACTGTGTGTGTATGGTCTAAAATGTACATCCAGAAGGCCCAATTGTTAATACATTTTATTATGTGTTTGTGTGCGAGCAAAAAAGTGTTTTTTTTCATCTATGTTGCGGTTTTTTCCCCCCTTAATAGCAGCTGTGGCTGAGCTGCTGATATTTAAACATGTTACAATCCATCATTAAACATGTATGATGAAGAGGAAGTTCAAGCTACCAGAGTGGTTCCCATGAGGAGCCATGACCCACTTCCACTTGTATTAGTTTGCTCTAAATGCACACGTACACGTACACACACACAACAAACAACTACCCCTCTTAGTCTGTTAGGAATGGTAGCTCTTCTTGAAGTTTAGTGAGCTTTTTTGCATAAGTTTCAAAACGGTGCCCATCCAGAAGTGGTTTTAGGCTCGCAAAAAGGGCTACAGGAAGAATCTAATTATCAATCTTTCGCGGACAAGCATAATTTATTATCCTCCATAAATATTCAAAACAGTTCTTAGTCATCCAAAGCTTCTCAATATGAAATTCAAGGCCTATCTGCAGATCCGCAGGCTAGAAGCTTGTGGTGCTGATAGCGCTAAAAGTGTAATCCGGTCAATGTTGCAAACAAAAGATAATTTAGTGTGCAGGAACTTTATTTGCGGTTGTCAAAACCACTCTATTACTCCCTGTTTACATCATTGTTGGGCAGTGGATTCAGGTGATCAGGATTTTAATTGGGTGCTGATAATTGGCCTGTAACTGTACGTGGGTGGACCCAAATGCATTCACACGACTCCAGGGATCTTTGACATTTTATATAAGGCTCTAGAAACAGCAGGCAGAGTAACGGTAACACTAAGGGCTGGTAGGTTAAATAGGGTCAGGCAGGGTTGGCAACAGGACATCCGTCTGAATAGTGCTTTAGCGTCTGGCATAAACACGAAAAAAGTAGATTGAGGAGGGTGTGGAGCTGAACTGTGGCAGGGCCCATACATTGCATATTTTCTGTGTCTTTCTAAAGGTTCTGCTCTTGTTGTCCACATTTCTCTTCACGGAGACAGTCATGTGAAATAACTTCTGTAACTCAAGTCCTGTTAAACTTTTCGTTTTTGTTATACACACAGGGTGCGATTTGTGGGGAGGGATGGGGGGATTTCCCCCCCTCTGCTAAATTATTTTGATCTCTGGGGGGGACAAGGATTTTCCCCTCTTGATAGCGATTGAATTACTACTTAAACTCTTGAAATCTAACGATTTTCAGTTACAATACATCATAGTAGGCTATTCACTAGCCTTCTGGCAGACGGCGCATATTTCTGAACGTCATCGAACACAAAAACATTGTAACATTTTAGTGCGGGAACTTTGCAGGGAAAACAGCGCTTAACCAAACATGAAACGCGTTCAGAGCAGCATATTGTCTTACTTTACAGGACCCAATAATAAAACTAAATTAACATTAAAAGTTTTGCCATGTTGTGATGGGGACTAATCCACCGACCCGAAAAAGGGCCTGTCTACCCTTTGTTTTTTTCTCCCTAGTTATGCAAGCTAAAAGTCCAAGGTTCTTGTCTATGAATAATAAAAAAAACATCCGCCCCCCTCTGTTTTTTTGTCAAATTGCACCCTGACTATACCTGAAGAGGTACCGATGCCTTCTGTACACTAGAATATTTGAATAAATTACATAGTTTTATGCAACAACATGATTTTGAAAGGACTTAAAAACCAAGATTTATGATATTGAACATATCGGACATCGATTAAGGGAAAATTAATCTGATCTGTTTTAGGTGCTGATAGTTATCAGCTGACATCATAATCACATGTGTTCAAATGTAATCCTGGAAAACTGCAACATTGCTAGTGCTGGCTTTGACTACTACATTTCTGCTATCTTAACATTCAGTCATTGGGGCTGAAGGCCAGCGCATGCTTCTGCGTCGGCGTCTCCGTTGCGTTGTTTCAATTCATGGTTCAAAAAGGCTTGCGTGTGTTGCAAAGCAATTCACCGCCAGAACACCAGGCGGAGTAACGTTTATTGTCAAAAACTACCTAGAGAGTTCCCCCTTTGCGAGTGGAAGTCGTTGGTTTGTTTATTAATTTATCAGAGACTTTTTTGCCCCGTGCATCAACACTGCTGCTTTTCTTCGTCTCTTTTCCCGGACATATTTGTCCCGTATTTCCGCCACAACTTTAACGCCCCCTCGACCGGCAAAACCGACGTTTGCGGAGATCTACGTCCATGAATTGGAGCCCATCCGCGCGTCTTTATAGTCCGCCAGTGGCACGTGTGTTTCTAAGTGATCATATTTACGGATTTCTTCAGACAAAAGCTCTTAGATCTGATTCATTCTTTCGTTTTAATAATGGCGGAATTACGCTATGAAACCGGAAATCCGAGACTCTGGCAAGGATGTAGTAAGCAGACCAATCACAGCCCTGCTGCTTGTGTTTCTTTGCGGAGCTTGCGTATCCGTAGACGCAAGGGTTGGAAAAATTGGTCAACACCCGCAAGGACGCAAGGGGCGCTTGCGCTTCTCCGAAAACGCAGAAGCATTGAATCTGATCATGTCAGGGGCCCCGTACACAGGGCAGTTACAGATATTATAATGATATGCAAAAGTATAATTGGAAGCCAAAACCATACACAGAATAAAGGTTGTGTCTTCAGAAAAGAGTTGCGAGCGTTTGAGTGTAGGGATGGGTATCTTTTATTTTCCTTCTCCAATACCCGTGCCAAACCGGTACCTAAATAGGTGCCTGAAGCGATATGATTAACCTGTTTTTTATTGAAGAGGCGAATTTTTTCAGGTCAGAGTCGCTATGTCCCCCACAGTTGATGTGAAGGAAAACAATTGGCGAAAAGTTGATCTGTCATAGAAGTGGTCCCCCACACATGTTAAGTGCTGCCTGCTTGTTACAGAAAGGAAAGATAACACAGCTACTTTCATTTCCTGGTCTACATGATGTGGGATTGATTAAATGGTTGAGGAAATAGGTTAGGTTTCATCAAACCCTTGATTGCAACGGTTGCCAGGCAACATAACATCATTGGATATTTGGATTACAAATCTTTGAGCCCCTGGTGATATTTTTTAATCAGCTCAATAAAGTTGATGGCTCTGGTCTTCTCCTCTCTAAATCCGGAAACATTTATTACCAAAATTAGTGCGGTTGGTGCATAACATCAGACAGTAAGACAATCAACAATAAGACAACATAGTGCAAGAAAATGGAATGAATTTACAAATTTAGTGTAAAAGCCACGTCTCTGTGAAGCACAAAACGGAGGATGCAGAAAAGTCTCCGTCTCTCCTTACCAGCAGCTGTAGTTTGTTGCACAGTAAGCACACGTTGAAGAGAAAGCTGCTTGGCAGCGTTTTGCGAGAACCACGCTTGCAGAGTCGCAAGCCTGTTTTCCTCTCCTCCGGTGTCACCGCGTGAGTAAAAGTGAGCGCACCTTTGACTAGAATGTCCAGTAATTCCACAGAAGAAAGAAGAAAAGTTGCAAGTAACTCCACTGGAGTTGTTTCCCGGATGTTCATGAGCTCATCTCTGGAAAAGAAAACAGAATTAACAAAAAACAAACAGCCCCGACGTACCGGGGCTGCTATCTGAGGCGCTTAGGTGAAATCCGACTTCCTGCAACACACAACCACTTTCTTTCAGGTGTTATTTTCCCCGTGAAAGTTGTTTCCAGGAAATCATCCCCATGCTTCCGCTTAGAAACACTGCCATTGCCATGCCCTTTCACCTCAGCTATTGTCTTATATTGACCCACTGCTGACTTGGCTGTTTGATTATTGAGCTGCACTCAGTGCTGCGCTCCCTGGAGGACGGCCTATTGTACGTCAAAGATTTTAATGAGATGGCTCCAGCCCGAGGCCCATTCTCTGACTGTAGCAGGCTGTGAAACAATAAATTGGTCATATTCACAGGCCTCCATTACTGAATCTACTCTTAATGCTTCTCCGAACCTATGTGCTCAATGGTTCCCCATATAAGCGACATTAGCCAGAGCAGATTTTTTGGGAAGCATTAGTGTGTTTTATTTCTTTCAGACAAAGCCTGCCAAAGTTATTGCGAAATAACCACCAAACCATTGCAGCAAAAAAATAGAAGAAATTTCTCCAAGCAGACATAGTGTCAGGGAGGGGTCGATGTGGCGAGCAGGGAGAGGCAGGCCTCAAGTGCAGCTTTTCGAACAAAAAAGGACTTCTCATTAATCATCAAAAAGGCAAAAACGGACGTGGCTCAAGCACGAGGGACAAGGAAGGACCATAGACACCACTATATCAGACAATGACGCGACACTGGACGACAGATTCACATGGCTTAAATACACAAAGGAGGTGCAGGTCATTGGAAACAGGTGGAATCAATCAGATGATTACAGGGGAAGACAGGACAAGGCAGAAAGTCAGGTCCTGTCGTACACCTGGCCGGCTACTTGGAATTCTTTGAATAATTTCTGTTATAGAAATTGAATGTATTCTACATCTGTATGAGTCATTCTGTACACATGACATCCATTGCAGTCTGTCCATCCTGGGAGAGGGATCCCTCCTCTGACGTTCTCCCTAAGGTTTCTTCCCTTTTTTCCCTGGAAGGGTTTTTTCATTTTTTGGCGATTTTTTCCTGTGCCGATGTGAGGGTCTCGGGACGGAGGATGTCGCATGTGTACAGACTGTAAAGCCCTCCGAGGCAAATTTGTAATTTGCGATTTTGGGCTATACAAAATAAAATGAATTGAATTGAAGTGAAGTTCACAATAAGACATGAACAAGACCAAACCGTGACACATAGAAATCAAAGCCGAGCCGGTTTATTCTCGCTCAAAGTTAGGCTCCGTCTCTCCTTACCAGCAGCTGTAGTTTGTTGCACAGTAAGCACACGTTGGAGAGAAAGCTGCTTGGCAGCGTTTTGCGAGAACCACGCTTGCGACTCTGCAAGCGTGGTTCTCGCTTGCAGAGTCTTGCAGAGTCGCAAGCGTGGTTCTCGCAAAAGTAGCTATGTTGGCTAGCTTGACAAGCAACTTTCCTTACACCTCAAACATAAAGCAAGTGCAACACAAGTTGAAGTAAGACAGCAAATAAGTTACTGAATACTCCATCAGAATTATATACATGCAAAATAACCTACAAATTCACTGATGTGGGCATATATGATTATGAGGTCAGAATGCACACAAATCTGTAAAATGATGTAATTCATTCTTCACTCAGGATTTGCAAAGATTCATCATGGAGGACAATCTAAACGGAACAACAATGCTTATCAACCAAGCCCAGACTTTGGGCAGAGCACTGATCTCGATGCATTAATTATGCCATACTACAACCAGCATAGTTGTCATGTATTAATAAAACTTAGATGACTTGTGGGGGGGCTGTGCAGCTTAAATTGTTGAATGCAATTGAAAGTAAAAAATAGAGCAAATTGCTTTTCCATAAAGCAAAGGAGTTATGGTTCAGAGATCTTTCTGGAGTTTAATAGTGTATTCCTTTAGATCAGTTGGCTTTTGGGAATCATATTTACATACTTTGTTTGCTATGAGCATAGCCATATCATAGGTCTCCTTCCTCAGCCAAGACAGGAAACACATCTGCAGGATTGCGTCATGCCACTTCCCATCTTTCTCATTTCCGTGTTTTGAAATTGATTGCAATGATGCATTTAGTCCCCCCTCACATATTGTAACCCCTTGTAAGTTGGAGCGTCCCATATTTCCTTGCAACATCTTTGTAACTGATTTAATCTAATATCGTATCATTGTTGCAATATGTTGAGCAGGTAATGCGTCCTATTGATAAAGGCCTTAGTGATGACGATAGTTTGATATTTTGTACGATTATTGTACAAAATGAAAGGGGTCGAGTTGGGGAGACAGACAAAAAAAGACACTATTGGATATTGAGGATGAATTCCAGGTATGTATCTATATAGTTACCAGCAGGACCCGCTGTATAATTTAGATCCAGCAGAATGTGTATTACGGTGCCTTCTGATTTGACTGTGTGAAAAGAAAGGCAATCTGTCGGTAGGGTGCTGAGGGTTAAATACTTTGAATACAGAATAAGATTGCACAGATGGATGCACGCCCATTCAAAAGGTTAATGAATAAATCCTGATTCCTGCTCTCCGTGTGTTCGTATCAGTTCATATCACACTCACCAACGTTATATAATGGAGTGGCGTATTGTGCTTTATAAGCAGTTTCCGTTGTCGGTTGCCCTCACACAGTTTTAAACGTTCAGATTAACGTTGGGGTTTCAATAAGAACATCTGTACTTGCCGTACGCACAGGAGGTTTAGCACGTGAGCAAATTCGTCAACCTAAATAAGTCTATGATTTTGGGCACAACCTCTAACATGTAAAAACATGTGTAACTATAAGATGCGAAAGGACCGTGTTAGTGGCACCATGCTTAAATATCCCACATGACAAATTGAATGGGCAGAACTGTTTAGGTACGTGAAGCTTGGCCTTTTTTCTGCTTCTTCCTTCAGAATAGCCAAATAATCTTCCATCCTGGAGCATGTTGTTGATTCCTACAACCGAAGAGAGATTCAGTCCATGTATGTCTGTTCGCCTTCGGGTTTTAGGCTTGATTCACAACGCCTCTGCCAAGGCTCCTATTTGTTGTGTGGGACAGTGACAATGGTGCTTCTTGACAGTGAGACTCTTTGTCGGTTCAAAACCTTTAGATATGTTGCTTTTATCACATAATTGGACAAGACAATCTGCCTTATTGACAATTAATTGGCAACCTTGTTCACAAACCTGAACTTCCCTCCACCTGTTGTACAACTAACCTTTTTGATGAGCTTTCTTAATTACTATTGCTGTGGCTTTCTATTCTTGTATGGAACATAACGTTATAACGTCGGCACAATTACCCCTCAAAATTCCTAGATCTCTCCTCAGCTGTAGCAAGCAACTTTATCTCCATTTGTTGGAAAAATATTAATTAAACAGATTTGCATGGATGTGCAATTAGGAAATCCATTTGGTACAAATCTCTTAATAATCCCACTATTTGAATGTTTTTCAGTAAAAATGAGAACAATGATGCAGAAGATATCATTCTCATTCATGTCACAAAAAAAAAATTCTTTTCTTTCACCTTTTCTGAATCATGTTTATAACTGACACGTATGTTTGCTCCAAAAGCACCCACTAATAAAATCAGGATGGGATTGCAGTGCCCTCTTGACCACTTACACTATGATGAAAGCCTCCTCTAATGGTTCAGAGAGCATTACCCACTTAATACTTGCATCTGATATGCCTTCATAGATAAACTCGAGTAACTCCACTACACTAATCAAAACCTCTCTAACCTTTTCTTTTTTTAAATTATAATTATTTATTGATTATTAAAGCTCCTGAATCCAATTAGGTGCCGCCAGCTGTACAGGGTTTAGACAACGGGCCCTTGATTGCGTCCTGCAAAATGACTTGAAAAGAGAGACCTCATGTGACTTTAAAAAAGGGTCTCACAATTATAATTAAATGTTTTTTTTTTAGATTCTAAAAGCTAACCTCAAATAAGAAGCAACAGTGTTGTTAGCATATTTATTTTTGGCCTCAAATATTTTGCATGAAGGATGGTTGAATTGAGAGTGGTTGTCTGGCACAAAAACAAATTTATGAGGGAAAATGACTGATATTGGCTGTAATTTCAGTTAGATACGGACAACCGTATTGCGCTTCTATCTACGCTGCTCTGATTCATTTGGTTTCTGCCCATTTCATTGGGATTATAAAGCTAAATTTTTTGATCTTTTAAAAAGGTCTTTGTGTATTTTTTGTAATTCTCCTTACATCTCGACAGGAATAAACAATAAAAATCAAATGGCTTACGAAATAGAGAAATCTGGTATCGGTTCTATCGTTTCATTCACTACCTCTGTGCAAACATGCCACTTGTTGCGAGTGCCCGACAACCTAGTAGCTGAACGGCTGTGAATGCTAGCAATTGCTGTGTTTGTTCACTTTGGTGAGGAACGTGTTTGGAGGTGCGCCTGTAGGGATTGGCTGTCGCTGTCCCCGCCATAGATTGTAGATAAGAAGTGGACGTTGGCAGTCTTGAATCTTCAACCTTGAATTATAGCCATGGTCATGTGGTTGTTTTTCGCAGCAAATGAACGCTAAGAGTGACGCTGTATCAGCTCTGGTAGAGGCAGCAATCCAGTTACCCCGCCCTGAAGCATACTATGCTTTATGATCTGTGTTATTCTAAACGGACCATAATTTACTCATGTTTGCAATGTTTCCTCTGGGAATTAATCAAGAGAGAGGTAGTCTTCTCACACAGATTTCACATAAATCTGACTGGCTAGTAGAGAGAAGCTCAAAGACACTGCATTGGCTTCAGAACCAGTGATCAGCGTCTTTCCCCATGTGAATTGTGGCGCCAGCTTGCTAGAGTCAGCAAGAGGGTCTGTGTTTTTGGGTTGGATAGTTCTATTGAAAATGTGTAAATGTGTTAATCACAAATGAATAAGTGATGCGGTGTTCAATCATGTCAACTTCTCAGGGGGATATATGCATAAATATAGCTGAGCATTCACACCTACCAGGATGTCAACCATTGCTCTTAATGAGCCACTCCCCTGATATAGGAATTGACCTGTTGTTCAAGCAGTTTTCTTGAGGTTTTACTTTTGGAAACATTGACAGAGAGAAATGACTAAGATGTTTTCATCATCAGGTGTTGGAGTGTTTCTTTTAGACACCTGAGAGGGTACATCAACACTGAGCAACGACGTTGCTGCACTGCCGTCCGCGGGCCGACATGTTCAGTTATGTCAGCTCCGCCCTAATTGGTGATGTTACTGCAGGTTGCTTGTTTATTACAGTTCTGGCCCAATGCGACATGAATGCAAACAGCACTTAAATGGACATAAAAGTCCCTAAGCCTCGACTGAGTACCTGAACCTACCGGAGAATTGTTGTGTTGGACACAAATCATAAAGGTAAAGGTGGCAAGTCTGAGACTAGATGGTGAAAGATTTTTGCTCCAATTGTTTCAATTTACAACTTTGATCACAAACCAGGAGAAAATATGCTTTTTAAACTCTTAGTTAAGCATATAGGAATGATTAATGCATCTATATATGAGTCCGCTTGTAAAGAAAAAGATACTCCGGATAAGCCAGAAGGAAGACACATTTTCATAAGTTTAAATATGTATGCATATTTTTGAATTAGTGTCTTAGTGGATATGGGAATCAGCGCTAGTTTTATAGAGTGAAATGAGTTTTATCTTTGGCGCTCGTGGGTTGGACTCTAATTGCATCCATTAATGAGCTCATACACAAATCTCAAACTATGCCTGAACACTCTCTACTGTCCCATTAACAGATGCTCTCAGCTTTTAGCGGGGAAGTTGAATAGACAGAATAGATTTGTCCAGCAATTTTCAAATGAAATCAAACAATTATTAAAGCAGTGTATTTTTCATAATGTGAAGCTCAGAATATAACAAAAATGGTGAGTCTATCGGGAAGACTGAAAGGCAGTGTACCAGAAAAAGAAAACCTTCTAAAGTTCTCTTTGTGTTGAGGCTAATTCAGAAGGACTAGCAGCACAAAAAAAAAAGAGAGCCAAAGAAGAAAGCAGTGGTGTAGAAAGATACAGAGAGCACAATTATTTCTTTCTCTATGTAACTCTTTCTCTTGGGATTGCGAATGAGGATGTCAATTTACAACACAGCTCGCTACATAGAAAAAGTAGTGACATAAAGTGGCAGGAAGCACAGAGATGAGTTTTCCAAAGCGACTCCGTGGCTCAAAAAAAGCTAACATTTTTCTACACCGGGACAGCTAAAATCGACACAAAAGAAAGTTCCCGGTGGTAGCTTTAAACCCACAAATGTTAGATCAATGTGTAAAACTTTTTTCTATAAAAAATGACAAGTTGAATAGTACCACAATGTATGATTGAATGAATAACCTTAAAAAAACTGTCAAGTGTGTCTCAAGTAAGTTTTTGAGTAGAAAGCATATAATAAAGAAGACGGTGTGAGACATGACTATTTCATCACTATGTTTAGTGGTTTAATGGTTTTAACAGTTTATTTTGTGTATAACATCCTGGGACTCATGAATCAAATGACTGAAATCCCCAAAATGTTAGTCTTTCCATCTCATTTAATGTTATGAATAAACACAATCTGTCCCCTCTGGGGAGCCAGGGTTGTTTCTGCCAGCGTTTGAAGTGCTTGCAGTGCTTGCTGTTCATTTAGCTCCCCTTGCTCTCTCTCCCATCTATAGATGTATCGGTGAGCCTGTTGTCCCTGCTGGTGACCACCTGTGGTCTGGCTCTTTTCAGCGTCTCCCTCTTTGTCTCATGGAAGTTATGCTGGGTGCCACTGAGTGGCCGCTTCCTACCAGATCTCCTCAAGGGGGCGCACTTCCTGGGAGGAGACCGCCTGTCCTCACAGCCTGTCCTCACAGAGGTAAGGAGGGTGATGTTCACATCCAAAAATGAAAATATTAATTAGAGATGTTCCGATATCATTTTTTCCCTCCCGATACCGACTCCGATACGTCCAGTGTCCCCTTAACTTTGGTAAATTTGTCGTGCTCTTAAGCGTGACGCGTTTGATTAAGTTGTTGTTGTTGAAATTTGCACTCGTGCCACCCCTCGAAATTGCTTCTTTCTGGTGGGAAAAGCCACTGTAAAGTACTGCCAAATTGCCGACGTGATGCACTAACGTTGGCTCCTGAGCTAATGTACAAATGACAGAGAAGACAGCCCGAGCAGCACCGAGACCAACGGCCGTTTACAGTAGCAGTTACCGACCCGGATAAGCGGACCCGTAATAATAACAGTTCAAATCTAATGTGTTGTTCGGTACAGCGAAAGTTGCTCGAGACGAGTGCCGGGATAGCGTTAGCTAGGTTCGTTTGCCGTGCGTGACGTTCTACAAACCCGGTTCACGCTAGTAGAACGCTGGATCTCACTAACGTCAGCTAACGCCCGCTTCTGAGCTAACGTTAGAGCATGACGTTAGCTAACGTCTGCTCCTGAGCAAACGTTAGCTCCTGATCAAATGTTGAACAATTCTTCGCCCCTCTGAAACAGCAGCTGCTGATTTGAGGAGGTTCCGCTTCCCTCCACTGATTATGCAACAATGTCAACGGGCCCCGCACGGTATGTCCAAACACCAAATCGTTGAGACTGAAGCCACTGCTCTCTTGCGTCAGCCATTAGCATCAGCCATGGCAACCCTTCTTATCAGTCTCTGTCCATCTGAACGCATTAAGCCAGCAACAGCGACTTCAGTTTCTGATGGAAGCGCTGTAATTCCCCTTGTCTTTGTGCATGATATGCCGACAATTTATTGTGGCTGATATTAAGTTGTTGAAACACCTGAGAGAACAGATGTAGGGTGAAATTTGAACCCTGATCAGTTTGGAGGATTTTCGGGAAGCCAAAAGTCCAAATGGACTGGGTTAAGGCGCGCACCACAGTCCGAGCAGTTATTGTGCGCAAAGGGTACGCAGCCGTATAATGTGTATTCTGACACATCCCTGTGAGGCGATACAAAGCGCCGGACCTGGAACGAGGTAGTGGATCCACACAGTGAATTTATTATATGTTCAAAAGGCTGACCGATAACTGGAATGGGAGACAAAAGAGCAGGAGGTATACTCTGATTTGGTTTCCCAGTGAGCTGACACATGTGACATAATCAGACCTAATACATCAGACCAGTTCTTTAACCCAAGCCCAAAGAAATGCCTTAGGACGACTTGTTTCGCACCTCCTCACCGGGAAGCACCTGCTCAAACAACCCTCTCAAAGACAAATCAGTATGCTGCGCCACCTGATAGGGGGACATCGGACAGGGAAACCGCACATTTCACATTGTGAGGATGAGACAGTTGGTTATGATTGTCACGCATCATGGAACGTGTTACTGCACATGCAGTGAAAACCTCTGGGAAGCTCACTTTGTTTTCATCAGGTCGCTACTTTAACAGTGGAACCGAGGAAACCATCGGAGGAGGAGGTACGTCAGCCCAAACCCGGTCTCCAGCCACCCAAAATGAGCGTGACCCCGTGAATGGGCAGCACCAGATGCACTCTCACCTCTACTTTACCCTGAAACGGGTCCGAATGTAGCAGGACAGTGTGTTGTGAGAGAGCTGCAATACCTTCATTTTCCAAACTGAAACGTAACACTCTGTGCTACTCTCCTCTGAGAAGGGTAACACTGGAGTTTGGATGAAAGAGTCATAAGCAGCTGTATCATGCAGTATCTTTAATTGGCACTTTTACATCACTCTCTACCAAAGAAACAAACCCATCTGATGTAAATGGAAAAAATGAATCAAGTTCACTGGTCAAACGTTTATTCTGCATTCCATCCCTTTCCCAAGACTCTGCAGTAAACCTGGGCATCGTTACTGCCAGATACGCCCCTTTTGGCTGTACTGTAGCCCCACTCTGTCTTGGCCTCTCCTTAAGCGCATGACAATCCGCCTTCCAATGGCCTCTTATGGCAAAAGTTACAGACCTTATCGAAATTCTCCATGCCACCACCGATTGTCTCATGTTTTTGTGGTTGATAAACAGAATACACCCTGACCTCAGCACTGACCCCAGATCCCGCACGGACAGTCTGCCACTCCCCAAAACTCTGCTTACGGGTCAACATGTAGTCATCCGCCAGAGCAGCTGCCTCCATGGCGGTTCTGACTTTTCGGTTACTTATTTGCGTCGCAATCACCTCGAGTATAGAATTTCTAAACAGTTCCAGCACTACCAATTCACACAGCTCCTCAAAACTCTCCACCTTCAACGGCACAGACCGGCAGCCAAAATGAGCAGTCAAGTCACGGGCAAATTCTAGGTGCGTCTGCCAATCACCTTTCCGCAATGTCCGAAAATGTTGTCGGTACACCTCCAGGACCAATTCAAAAGCCGCTGATTTCTCAAATCCGGGCACTCCGTTGATGACAACTATAGGACTCCTGTGCTTTACTAGTTAACACGCATTGCAACATCAGCGTACGCGCAGACTCAAGCCATTTCCTCTGGAAATCTCAAATCTCTCAAATGAAACCAGGAGATTGGCCAGGTGCTCCTAGTTGTGCTGACCAGCTCCTCCTACCATGGACCTGCAAGACAGGACAAAGGGACAAGCAAAGATGTACAACACAAACACGGCCCTGCTCAAAACCAAAGGGCCGTCACAATGTTACAGTCCGTACATTATTTCTCGCCAAATTGGGCTCCATCCCAAACGTGCAATTTATATTATTTCAACACAGCTCCCTCCTGATCGTCAATCTAGTGAATTCATGAAGAAAGTCAGCAGAAGACAGCGCCCTAAAACCAACAAAACAAGTCATGAGGGATTGGCTTACTAGCCAACAAGAGCCAACACAGGGAGGCTGTTCCTGTTGTTATTATTAAGCTACGCTATTAATAATTGTACAGTACAGAAGCAGAGACTTGAAGCCACTGTCCACTCTTTTAATAAATTATGTCATTAGCTTATATTTGTCATATGAACACGACGAGGGGGTGCTGCGTTTCTTTGAGCATTATTCAACTTCTGTATGTTTACATGTGGCCATTACATTATACATTATACACAGTTTTACCATTGAACTCCAATTGTTGAAGTCAATAGCCAGATGGCTTAATAAACTGAACTGTAAGCTGTGCAAAAATGCATTTGCATTGCTGTAACTGTTACACAAGCTTCTGTCTGTCGTACAGGTGGAGGGGGATGAACGGGAGTACAGCGAGGATGGCTGTGTAAAGGAGCCTTCAGGACCCCTCATAGCTGTGGCTGTCCCAGAGTCGGGCCTAAAGATAAGTCACACGTCTCCTGACATCCCATTGGAGACCCAGACCAAAGTGGAGAAAAACCAGGTCCACACTCTGGCCAGGGACAGGTTCCAGAGACAGATTACTGAGCCTACTTCGTCTGTACGGTAAGTATTTATGGAATCCCAAGGCTAATGTCCAACCTTTTTTCGTTTGAGGTTGAAACACACAGTCACAGAAAACTACATCTATCAGAGAAACCTTATCACATATTTGAGATCATGAAATACATCAGGCTCAAAGGAACAGTGACTTTAAGTGTAGACTCACAGCAACACAGACTCGACAACCAGAATCGTTTGAATGTTTTCACGTGTCCATTTTTACACTTTGTTTCAGGCACAACTCCATCCGACGTCAGATGAACTTGTCCAATCCGGACTTTAACCCTGCTCAGTTCCAACGCCAAGACTCACTCTCTGGTTTGGGGCGAATCAAACCAGAGCTCTACAAGCAGCGATCTGTGGACGCAGAAGATGGCCATTGCCCCGATGGCTGCGGCCGTCTCCTCTTTGTATTAAAGTTTGACTTTGACCTAGAACAGCTGATTGTGAAGATCCACAAGGCGCAGGACCTTCCTGCAAAGGACTTCACAGGAACCTCCGATCCTTACGTCAAGATCTACCTGCTGCCCGACCGCAAAACCAAGCACCAGACCAAGGTGCACCGCAAGACACTCAATCCAGTGTTCGATGAGGTGTTTCTCTTTCCTGTGGCGTACGCCGAGCTGTCGAGCCGCAAGCTGCACTTCAGCGTCTACGACTTCGACAGGTTTTCTCGCCATGACTTGATTGGCCAAGTGGTGGTGGACAACTTCCTGGATCTTGCAGACTTTCCAAGGGAGACTAAACTGTGCCGGGATGTACAATACGTGACTTCGGTGAGAAAGCAACTTTTGTTAAAATTCCACTAATTTGTGTCTCCCTCCTCCTTTGTATCACTGATGTCTTCGTAAAGCTTTACATGTATTACTGTCAATACCATAACTGGTTGCTAACAGGGATTGACTAGAATGTAGCAACATGTTAGCGGTTGGATACACGTGTAGCCTCTTGGTAGCAGCAAAAATCGCTTGCACTTTGAGTTTTTCCAGAATCTGTTCATCAATTGAAGGGGGCAAAAAAACATGTAACAGGTGGAGTGATATATATCAATGGACTTGAGTCACATTTCCCCTTCAAGTGGAACTACTCTGTAGTTTCAGGAGGCAGAAACATATAAATATACTTAGGCACAGTTAATGTTTAATGAAAGCAGTAGGACACACACAGGGGATAGTGACCTAGAAAATACAAGACTGTGGTTGGTTTGACAGAGATACAGTGACACTGTCTACATTACATTATCCACTTAAATGAAGAGCGTTGGTACACTGAGTAACACATTAAGGAGGTTAGAGCCTCTTGCATAGGGAATTCCATATGGTTTGCCAGTGTTATGGAAACAAGGTGGCAGTCTGGTGTGGCTCAGTTTGAGACACTCTTGTTTTCCATGGGCAAACAGTGTTAGAAGACGGTAACTTTGCTCATGATTATAATCAATATTGGTTTAAGGACGAACAATACATTAACATGAATAGTTTGTTGTAGGTAACTCATAACAGTATCAACAGAAATGAAGTATCGAGAGAGGACTAGTCTAAACCATCTTCAACCTGACATTGCCTCTGGGGGTGGGGTCCAATGCAATACTATTTGATTTTAAACATCCTTTTAAATATAGCCAGAAGCCTCTGGTTCGACCAAAACCTTTTTTGGGCTGTTGTAATAATGTAAACACTTTGCTTTCTCCTCATGAATTTGGTGTTCTGCCCAGAAAACCCTGATTCCTCATTGTGTCTTATACCTTTATAAAATGTACTGCTAAACACAATAAGACCTTTTGAAGATATCCATGTGCATGAAGTCCAGAGAGAGGAAGCAATCCATGGCGTCTAGAGGGTCAACAGTGTTTTTTTGGGAAAAACCTTGAACTTTAGAACAACAAGACAGCTGCTCTTCCTTAAATAATTAAGTTCAAAGCTGCAGAAAATGATTGTGAGCTGGGTCAACACCACACCAGTTCTGAGGCATCCGACTTATGAACTATAGCTGTCATGTCTCCTGTGTCAAAGTCAGTCAACCTTGCTAAATATGATCCCTTATCCTCCATTTATGCACACAGACTGCAGTCAGCAAAGCAAACTACCAACTTTTCCAACTATATATAACTACAGATATATAGATAGATATAATGTGTTTACATTGGGCAACTTTGGCATACTTTTGCCTTTTAAGTAAGCGAATAATATACGTTGTATATATGAGATATATTTTTCTATTTTCTATATCTTTCGAAATATTTATAGAAAATCATATGATTCAAGGCTGATTCAGGTGCATTCCGGTCCTATACCTGCCTACCTAATTACACATCTAAAGGGGCTCAGAGTGTGTTACCTAATTTACAAAGTAAACACCAATCATACACAAACATTTTTTACAGGAAAGTACTTAAGCCATTAAAATAACTAGCAAAAGAAAAAACTTTTATTAATCTAAGTAAAGCAAATATCTGGAATAATCAATCAAACAAATACTGGTACAAAAAGGAACAGTTACAATACAGGACAACGTTTTGATTGGTTTAAACAATTTGATCAATTCACGTGTCTAACAAGTCTTCCCTTTTCTTCCAAAAAAACATAAATGTTGTAGTTTGGATATAGCCTGAGGCCTTTATTTTATGGAACAGAATTATTCCAGTTTGCGGCGCTTTAATCTGATTTGTGTTTCTGTGGTCATGTCCCAGCCTTTTGCATCGGTAAAGAAGGTAAAAAAAACCAGGAAGTTTCTCTCCATGTGTTTTCTCTTTCTCTCCCTCACTGTCCATAGTAGAAATAGGCTACCTCCATCGGGATTACATGGAGGGACTCTTTGATGGTCCAGTGCATGCATTAATCATAGTTTGTGGAACACAGCGAGCCTCCATCATGTTATGGACTCATCTACTGATATGTGCTTTATTGTCATGTGTTGGCATTCAGAATTGCCAAGATCACTGCCACATTTTTAGTAAACTCATAGACAAAGAACTTTTAAGGTACCTCATTTCCCATTAACAGTTACTACAGCAAAATTGTTGTTCTCACTATACTCAATCCCGGCATAGTCTTGGACTATTAAGTAATAGTATACTGTGTTGACAGTGTTTTTGCGGAACAAATAACAGACGGGCAGCTGGCTGTAATTATGTACGACATTAAACCTCAATATAATTTACTGGATTGAGCTATAAAAGTTATTCGGCCGTAAAGTTATGAACAAGAAAATTAGCTATAGGGACAAAAACTGCCTTTGTTTATGTCTACCGTGACATTCAGGGTCATTCAGAATGTCTTGCATAATGATGCAGTTGTTAACTTATGCATATAAGAAACAAAAGCAAAATATTACATACGTTTATTACATAAACGTCTAATTTGACCCCACATAAACTGACACATTGCAAGCTCTGAGCGACCCCGGAATTACCCATGCAACACACCGCGGTCAAACCCGCTTAAATCGCATAGCACGGCACACCTGTGTATAAGGCCAACCACGGCAAATTATTGCAGAACCAACCCCACAATTCACACTAGATCAGGGTAGTCTGCCCAGAGCACTGCAGAAAGTACAATCTGAATGTAGGGGAAGTGATCAGAAAACAAACAAACAAAAAAAATAAAGTAGTTAGTCCGCTCTTACATCTAACACACAAGAAACAGAATATAATGGACCAGGAGCGGACTAACCTCAGAAAACAAAAAACAAAACTAATAAAGGACAGCAGGTAGCGGGATAATAACTGTAACACAAGAATACACAAATACCAGCGAATAACTTTAATTCATACTTTAATAAATACTTAAAAGCCCAACATACCTGCTGTGTCGAACTCTCACACCCATTCATTCATTCATTCTTCGCCTGGATCAGTGCCTCTCCTCCGATCCTGCCATGCAAAGTACTTTAAAATCTGCAACCCGTATATATGAAAGAATAAACAAAGAAATATATTTACCCGATCAAAATAAAATGGGGATTTCCCAACACTGCTGTGGGTCCAGTCACACCCTGGCCACCCAACAGGAAACTGGCACTTCGTGGCAAACTTTTATAGGTGCACCGCCTTGACCTCACAGCGCCACCCCATGGTGCCACCTGCTACACAGCATATTTAGACTCAAAGTACACAGAAATGTAGCGTAGCAAAATCATCTTTTCTAAAAGAAAAGACATGTCTTTGTTTGACAATTGAATCCACTAATTTAGCAGCTATAGTTTTCCAGGTTATACCACTTTTTTGTGGTAGTGAGGGAGAAAACTCCAGACTCGCTGCTTACTCCTCATCTCATTATGAACCATCACATAATCCATTTTACTCAATGCCGACCACTTGAATGCATCGTTTCCTGAGATGTTAACATTTATATATATTAAATAAATGGCAATGGTGAGTTTTCTCATTTGTTTCATTTGTCTCATTTGACATCCCAGCTTGATGAATTTATTATTCTTTGGGACATCATGTTTTACATTCACTTCCCTGGTTTCTGTAGATTTTTGCTAGACAAAGACACTGAGGAGCTCAGAGAAGCAGTAACTCGCTGCTCCTGCAGGGCCAGTCGATACTATTGACTGCAGTCTCTTTGGCCTCCATTTCGGGCCCTTGATGAATGGGGTCAGTAGACGCATATACCTTCTTGCATGTGTGTGTGGTTAGTTCTGTAAAGGAGGCTCACCGTGACAAATGTGCCCTTTTGGACCAAGTGAGAAATCTGATTCTCTTTATGCGTATGGTCAACAGAGTAGAGGAGACAGGCAACTCAATTCTGGATATATTGTAGCTTGTTGAGGATTTTGGTGAACGTGCCGTAGAGGAGGCTGTTGGTCCAGTCAAAAGTAGAATAGAGCAGAGTTGGAAACCGAAAACCGGTACCAATATGTACAACATATACCTATCTATGCAACCCATGTGTGAGTTCCACATAGATTTTCCAGGATGGCGAACTGATTGGTTGAATAACCAATCAGTTTGCCATCCTTTCTGACAGAACCAGTAAGATGCAACAATATGCAACTATTTTGTGTTTGGTTATTAAATTGTATCTGATTATTAATAGTTAATACGCCAATCCTTGCGGACAGTGTTCACTAGTGTTTTAACAGTTTTCAAATCTTGGCTGATATTAGTTAGACCATACATAACTTTTGGCCTCCTGAGGCCATGGTGTTGATGTGCACGGTAGGTGTGCTAAAAGCCATTAAACAGTCTGACTTATTACGCTAATGATGGCTCCGTTTTTTGAAAGGGGCCGATACCAGCACAATGAAATCAGAACAGATTAACAGATTCCACCATTTTTTGATCCCTCACCCCCAGGCTTTTCCCCTAATGTGACACATCTTATTGTCTCCGGTTATCCATCGTTCCCTGTGCGGATTGAAAATGAACGAGCGTTCTGGCTTGAAAAGCTGTTCTTGGCACTCTTTTTAAACAGCTTTTGATGTGCTATCACACTCTTTTCTTACCTTTTTATTGTAAGTCCATCTAATAATGTAAAATAATGGATTCTTATTCATGAGCTAGCGCTTCTTGCAACATGCAAGTTACTCTTTAAAATATATTGTAAAAGCTGCCGGATATCAGGTTTCATGTGTGTCAACTGCATGTACTCGTCTACAAATCAGCTACCAGTTCTATGTGTATGTGTCTCACTATTCTTCTATGTAGAATGGATGAAGGATATGTAACCTGATTCTGTCAGGGAATATTCATCTATACAGCTCAAATGTTCAGCCTCGGCAGTGATTTATTTACTTCCACTGTGTTCATCCAGGCAGAGACTGTATAATGTGCTGTTGATTGGCCCCCATGTAACGGGATCTTCGATGGTTAAATGAGCTGAACAAACTCCCAATCCATGCATTTTGTAGTTCAACTAATTTGCAGACATCATTATCTAAGTAGAAAAATATTATTGGGAAACAATTAGAAATATTTTGAGTTTTAATTCTCAACTAAAATCTCTTAATGAAAATAACTATACTTATGTTTTAAAAGTTTTCACTCAACCAGTGTAGAATCGTTAAAACACGATACGGTATTGTTGGAAATTAATGATGAATGCTAAAACAGACGGTGGGTGAGGAGGGGCTCTCGGCAAAAATCTTGTACTGGTATTCAACCTCGGATGTAGACGACCATCTTTGTCACCACGAGATTATAAAAATCAACGCACATCATGATTATCAGATGACACGGAAGATAATGTCCCTCTGTGTAAAAGTGAACTGAAATGTGAAGGATAGTTGCAATAGATTAATATTGCAATAGTCACAATTCACCAGCAGATCTTACACACATGTTCTGGTACGTCCCCAAACTTACAAATTACCGGAATACAATATACAAGATTAAACTTTTAACATTAATGAATAAACAAATTGCTTTCTCAGCCCTCTTAGCAAAAGGAGAATCCTTTTTTTGCACCTCACCTCGCCTTCCCAACTCCTTCATGTGGTTAAAGGACCTGGGGCCTGTACCATGAAGCTGGTTCAACAAACTCAGGGTTGCAGAATTGGTTCAGAATCGACAAAACCAAACCGAAGCAATCAGGCTTTATTGGTACCATGACGCCGCTTATCAACTGAGTTTGTCAACCCAGGCTTTGATCCTCAAACTCTGATTACTCCGCGCGTGCGTGCACATAAGAGTGACGTCGGCACCGAACAACCAATCACGTTCGATATGGGGAGAGAGAGAGAGAGAGAGAGAGAGAGAGAGAGAGAGAGAGAGAGAGAGAGAGAGAGAGAGAGAGAGAGAGAGAGAGAGAGAGAGAGAGAGAGAGAGAGAGAGAGAGAGAGAGAGAGAGAGAGAGAGAGAGAGAGAGAGAAATATATTTTTCCGCGGAGGAGCAAGAAATTATTCTTTAGAAATATGAAGAATGTAAAAATCTTTTTCGAGCACGCAGTAACACCGTCTCTGCTGCCAAAGCAAGAGAACAATATTAGAGGAACATTGCTGATAGCGTTAATGCGTAAGTTAAAAAAAATATACATAAAAATATAATTCAAACCATTTGCAGTACAGTAAGTGCGGCTTCGACGAGTCACATTTGTTATGTGCGGCTCAACAAGTTCGCAAAGATAAGTTATTCCTTCCGCGGAATATCTGTATCTTTCATACACGGAAGTATCAGGAAAGTTAAGGGGTTTTCGTCTGTCCCTAAAAACTCTACAAAGTGCTCTTCTAACAATCTGCGCTGAGATGTCCACAGTATTTGGAAGAAAAGATGAAGCCGCAATGATCGCAACAGAGAACAGACGCTAGGAATTAACTACGTGAGCTGTTTCTTTGATCACCGCTGAATGGTCAAACTTCTGACTGAGAGCTCGAATCCAGAACATAACCTGCCCCTGAGCAGGTTAGCCGTGCAGTGTAAGTTACCATGGCAACGAACACTGATTGAAGCCGAGCCACTTTCATGGTACCGAAAACCCGGGGTTGGTGGAAAGTAAGCTGAAACTTAGCTGGCTAGCCACCTAAACCAGCTTCATGGTACAGGCCTATGGTGTTCTTCTTAAAATTGACAAAAATAAAGTTTTCACTGCGGGGCCCCGCTAAGAAATTCAAATCTACTTGGTGCTCAATCATAAGATAAGATCATTTGAAGGCTCTCTCAATAAATTCATAACCCATTTATTTGTCCTTGGACAGTTTTGTTTATTTATCTTGTCTCTGTTGTTGCGTTCTCCCTTCCCCATGAACAAGGAGGAGAATAACTCTTTTCACACAAGATTATCATATATTCCACTGTCTAAAATAAAAGGTGATGACATATCTCTAGACATTGTTATTTTACGCATTTTATAAAAACGTTTTAACAGGAGCCTTTGATTAATTGCTACTCTCAGGCTGTAGCAGTGCAGAATAAACATGCCAAAGGAACATATACAGCTACTGTAAAGGTTTGTGTATGCTGGCGTCTCATTGAATCAATATTAAATCAAGTGCATTGATTTTGTGATAAATACACAATACTATTGAATCCAGAGCAGGCAAATTGTTTTGTGCAATAACCACCAAAAATGATTGAATATAGTAGATACCAGATACTGTAGTGATGTCATCAGGGATATCTCAGCTTGGCCTTTTAAAGACATTTTAAACATAAAACCCTTGTTACTAACTGATTCAGATTCATCTATATCTTTCAAAAGGAGGATCCAGCTTTTTGCTTTAGTTACAAATTACAACACGCAAATCCTGCTCGCCATGTTCTTTAACATAAAATACTATTAGTTCAGGAGGAAAAAATGGAGAAAGCGGAAAGAGGATTTGAGTTACACTGAGCCTTTGATCATTGAAGACACAGTGAGAGGGCGGCTTGTAGAGGCAGCCTCACTGCCCCTGAGGGAGAGAAGGTGCTAGTATTATAATTGGAGAAAATGGACTGTGCACACTCTCTCTGTGCTTTATTGGAGCGCTTATGAGCACCATTCTAATTCCATTGGTCGAGCACAAGTGACCATAATCCTGACCGCAGACTTGATTTGAGTGCTCAGGGGAGCAGCAGAGTAGCGGCAGCGTGTAGGCTGAAGACTTAAGTGTGCTGCATAAGCATGTGTGATGGGAGGAGGATATCACATTATGTGCTGAAGGGTTTGCTGCCACTTTGTGGAAGAGCCTGCTGGTGTGTGTTTGTAGGTTTGTGTGAGTTCCCGTGGTTGTGCCAGAAATGTATATGCGTATTTCACCTTAGAGACAGCACAAGCTGGGAGGTAACAATGCCGATGTGCGGTGTCATTAGGCCTCAGGAAAACCCTGCTTTGTTTCTTTTCGCGTGTTTGTTCCAATGCTTGCCGGCGTGTTGACGCTGACGTCCCTGATGAATCAACTCATTTTGTCAAATTTGATTTTCAGCGATTTTCAGTAGAAGATCCAGAGCAATAGTATCCTAAAGTGTGAGTGTGTGTGAGTGTGTGTGGGGCTGCCCTTACAGACTTACTCCAATGAATCTAACTCAGCATCAGAAAGAGCAAATATTTATGTCCAAATAGTACAATCATTTCCCCATAAGCTGTAGTGACCCGTAACCAGTGTCGGGAGTAACGGCATTTAAGTATAACGGCATTTCTAACAGTTACTTTTTCAGTAATGGAGTAATCTAATTATTACTGTTGCCATCGTTATAACACCGTTATCTTTACTGAAATTGAAAGTGTCGCGTTACTACAATTTGGTTGAATGAAGTGCGAGGTGTCATGCTTTGGCTACACAACAGCTGCCTGGAGAGAGCTGGGGTGGGGATGATGACGCCGTTGCAAATGCGATGATGATTGGCTGGGTGGGTGGTGCCTTGCTCACGTTGTCTCGCTGCACACACAAGGCAAGATTGTTTATGTTACATGCACGCTACGCCCAGGAAAAAAGACGTTATCCATGTCTGTCTCAAGCAACTCAAACCTAATGAAGCACCTTAAATGTTATCGAACGTAATAGCGTTTAGAACATAAACAAAATAATGTCAGTTACTTTGCTGAGTAACTAATTACTTTTACAATGTGGTAACCGTAACTATTTGTATCTGTAACTAATTACTTTTTTAAAGTAAGATGACCAACACTGCCCGTAACTAGGCAGTCTATATAATCATGGCCCAGAATAAAATCACTGAGATTCTCTGTATTCAGCACAGAATGCTTTAAGACATTAAATAGTTGCATAAACCTTGTTGTGATTGACTATACAAAACTTCTCCAGTCTTATATTTTCAAGGTCCTATGCTCACGAGCACTATTTTCAGTGTTTTTCCATAAACCAAAGTGATGCTAAGGGGTTCTGACCAATTACACCAATTACTGTGTGATGAGTAATGAATGAGAATAGGTTGTGGAAAGGGGAGTGACTCCTCCAAAAGTAGAATAATTTGAGCTGCTTTCACTACTTATTTAAGATTATATATTCACGAGTTTTGTGTCAGCCCAATGTGTGGCACAACACGTAAAACAAGGCATCAGAGTTTCCCTTTTAAGAAGCCGTGTTTGGGCCTTTGTCTCATCAATTCACCACTCGCTTTCTCACCATCACACGTTATTTTCAGATGTGTTAATTGGGAAAAGCTTGGCATGTGCATGACTGTGGGTAAACTGTGAAAGCGGGGATATTCTCACAAGAAGAGAGGAGTAATTTCAACCTGATGGCCTTGACAGCACAATCTTATTCAAATACTGATTAAAGAGATGTAACAAATAATCAAAACCAGCATGCATATCATTAAACAATCAAGTCACTCCATTTCTTTGATAGAAAAACATGCTGATTAACAATGAGTCAAGCTGTTGCGGCATGTTGCAGATGTGATTAATAAGGATTTCATGTTATTTTTTTCCCACCGGAGCTGTCACATTCATAATTCATTTCTGAGGTGCAAAGACTTGTGTAAGATATTATAATATGCCTTCTGTTGAATCTACAATTGATGTTTGGGAATATGACTGAACCGTTACTTCACCCTCGCTGAACCTACTTTGATTTAATTGACTCTGCCGAAGTGTTTTCTCAACCCAATGTTTTAACATTATTTGCTCACTTGCAAGCTGAGTACTCTTTCTCTAAATGTGAATGTCTGTGTTTTGTATCAGCTGGCATTTTTAGGTAGGAGGAATAAACTGGATATTTTTTGATGACTTGAATGTAAAGTTAACGAGGGCTGCACGATGAGAGTTTAGCATTGACACCCAATGAAAAACAAAACACATTCAGATCAGCCTGGAATGGATGAAGCTGTCTATGGGCTCTGACAGCGAGCAACGCACCACCCCTGCCCAAGAGCCATGGTTGGGCCTTCAAGAAATGTCAGCACTGCGGACCCCTTTTTCGTTGACCAGGCTTTGTGGGTGGCACTTGTTTGCTGTCGTTACAGTTCATATCCATACAACCAATGTGTGTGTTTAATGCTTTACTAAAAGGACACATCTTTGCCTTCGAAGGTGAACCAAATTGATTAAATTGTTTAAAATTCAGGGTGACAATTTTTGTATTTGTTCATATGCTAGTATGTATTTCAGAATACGTATAGTTAAGTGGCTCCTTTTGACCAATAGAGGCGCTATAGAGCAATGATTTTGCAAAGGAGTTTATTATTTGTATCTTGTGCACACGTATGTACAGAGCACAGCCACACAATACACATATTTCTGCAGTCAGTTTCAGCCTATTCTAAAGGCCAACTATACAGTGACTATGAAGTCCCCATGCAGCCCAAAAATGCTTTCCCTATAGATCACCAATAAATAGATACTGAGAACAATCTATATGAATATTTTTGTGTTATTTTTCTTTTCAGGACAATGTGGACCTAGGAGAGCTGATGTTCTCATTGTGCTATCTCCCCACGGCTGGCAGGCTCACCATCACCTTGATCAAGGCCAGGAATCTCAAAGCAATGGACATCACTGGTGCTTCAGGTGAGTGCTGACTGACAAATACACGTTTCCGCTGAGGTGTGGCCGTCAATGAACTCCCCATGTGATTCCTCTCTCCAGATCCGTATGTGAAAGTGTCCTTGATGTGTGAGGGCCGGAGGCTAAAGAAGAGGAAGACGTCAACCAAACGCAACACTCTGAACCCTGTGTACAATGAAGCCATTGTGTTTGATGTTCCTCCTGAGAACATCGACCAGATCAGTCTGCTCATAGCGGTCATGGATTATGATCGGTTAGTGAGTCTACTATGTACAGTTGGTAAACTATAATGGGAAACAAAGTTTGGAAGGATAATGGACAAAAAAATTAAACGTTAATGTACCCCTTTATTGCACTTCATTGCATTTTTTGTGTAGTTAGTGGATTGGTTGTATCTTGGGATGTCTTCTGGGGTGGAATGATCAGAGCTGTGCTGCACCGTACAGTACCATATTTGTCAGCAGTCGGTGCTCTCAATAGACCCATGTGCAGGGATATTTAAAATAGTCAAGGTCCTTCATGACAACACACGAAATACGAGTGGAAGCCGACACATTTAAAGGATTTCTTTGGTCAGTTTTGTTCGAAACAGTCATTATGACAAGTGTGGTTTTCAACAAAGCGGGCAGTGTTTTTGGTATTGCATTGTTGTTTTGGTTGCTTGGTTTGTTTTTAGGCTCTGTAGTGGGTCGAGAAATATCCATGTCAAATGGAGGCAGTTTTCTTTTCAAAGGATGAGGAACCAAATTTAAAAAAATTAGCTTCTGAACTCCTAAATAATCATCAAAAATGTTTTGCGTAGGCCGAATTGTTGCAAAAACAATACATTTGACACAAGTGTGATAAAGCCTAGTCTCTTTTTGGAAACAAAAAATATCCTGTGGACCTTCAGGTCTTGTCACTTGTCACTGATGTTTTTTACAATAAAATGTATTCTATGACTTAAACAGCCATGATGTTATGTCATGCAGATATATACTAATTTCTGAGTTCCTCAGTATCACTTAGACTTCTTTGCCTTAAACTATGTATATGTGTGTCATCAACAGTACATTTACTTGTTCTTTATGTCCGGCAGGGTTGGACATAATGAAGTGATTGGAGTATGTAGGGTGGGCAACGAGGCAGAGACCCTAGGGCGAAACCACTGGAATGAGATGCTGTCGTACCCACGGAAACCCGTGGCACATTGGCACCCACTCATAGAGGTATGGCTTGTATATTGTGGACCATGACTATATGTGTAAGATATACTATGCATTTTTCTTCCTTAGAAGACAAATCCCAAACTCACCTGCCCCTTGTTATTCAAGCTAAATTTAGGCAGGTTAAATTGAATGTGAACACAACACTATATTTATGGGTCTTTATGTCTCAACTACTCTGAGGATAAAGCAGTGATAAAAAATTGAGATATTCAATTTTATTATTTGAAATTAATTCCAGTGTACAATCCCTTTATAATATTTCACAAGTAAACTTAAAAATAGTCCGTACACAAATAGCTGCAGTGGTAGCTCTCCTGCCAATATAATAAAAGAAAGAAAACAAACGGTACCACGCATTCAACTCTGAAATCAAAACCCATAAGATAACTGAATATTTAATGAACAAATACACAAAAGGCGGGTTCAGTAACAAGTCTGCATTCATTTTGAAAAATACAATATTTTCAAACTCTGGCGCGCTGTGAGAACCCCAGAGTTTCAGAGATGGAAATCTGCTGCTATTATTTGCAATTTACTTTACTACACCATATTTTTCAATGTTGAAGACCAGAACTTTTGACCTGGATTTGGCTCCATACATTCAAAGCAGTAAAATACAATACATTAATGATTGTATATATATATATATATATATATATATTTTTTTTTCTGACTTTCGTCAGCCACTCTGATGACATTTCCATCTAAAAAAACAGGCCAGTTTATGCTTAATGTAGCCTGGCTAACGTCATACCCTGATCTCAAATTAGATATTTGAGCTCATATTAAAAAGGAACTCCACTATTTCCTATCCAATGTTCTAGTCTCTGCAGCAATATACAGTGATCGACGGTGTCAAATGCGGCACTGAAGTCCAGCAAGACAAGATAAGAGACTAGTCCTTGGTCCGATGCAAGTAGGAGATAATTCGTAAATTTCACCAGTGCTGTTTCTGTGCTGTGATGCACTCGAAATCCTGAATGAAAATCCTCAAACAAAGCATTGTTTTGTAGAAAGTTGCATAATTGATTCGCAACGGATTTCTCAAGCATCTACGAGAGGAAGGGAGGATTAGATATCAGTCTGTAGTTAGCCAACACCTCTGGAGCAGGAGTAGGTTTCTTAACAAGAGGTTCAATTGCAGCTACCTTGAAAGACTGTGGTATATGTCCTGTCAAAAAGTACAGATTAATAATATCCAGTAAAGGCGTGCTAATTAAAGAAAAAACGTCCTTAAGCAGCTTAGTCGGAATCGGATCCAAGAGACAAGAAGAAGATTTAGACTTCGGAATTGTAGAAGTCAGTTTATCAAGGTTGATGGAAGAGAAGCGATCCAAGTAGGTATCAAAGCCCACTGCTTCATCCAGGATTCTTACATCCGAGGACGGGTTGTTGTGACATCACCTTCCCAATCATGGGTTTTTGCAATTAAAGTGTATCGACCGTACTCTGATCGGCAAGAAGTGGTATAGACTCACTATTAGCATAAGCAAGCTGTCATTCAAATCATTAGTCACGCCCCAATGCCCCACTTAATGGTCTATTAAACTCTAAATAAACCATTAATAAACCACTAAATGAACATTGTGTTGTATTGAAAAACTTGAAACTAGTGACCATAAACTAAAGTTTACAATGTTATAGAGCAAGAATCAGCAAAAATAGGAGCTGCTGAACGGTGCTAGCACACACATACACTCACCGGCCACTTTATTAGGTACTTGCTAGTACCGGGTTGGACCCCCTTTTGCCTTCAGAACTGCCCTAATCCTTTGTGGCATAGATTCAACAAATTACTGGAAACATTCCTCAGAGAATTTGGTCCATATTGACATGATAGCATCACGCAGTTGCTGCAGATTTGTCGACTGCACATCCATGATGCGAATCTCCTGTTCCACCACATCCCAAAGGTGCTCTATTGGATTGAGATCTGGTGACTGTGGAGGCCATTTGAGTACAGTGAACTCATTGACATGTTCAAGAAACCAGTCTGAGATGATTCACGCTTTATGACATGGCGCGTTATCCTGCTGGAAGTAGCCATCAGAAGATGGGTACACTGTGGTCATATACGGATGGACATGGTCAGCAACAAAAAACTCAGGTAGGCTGTGGCATTGACACAATGCTCAATGGGTACTAAAGGGCCCAAAGTGTGCCAAGAAAATATCCCCCACACCATTGCACCACCACCACTAGCGTGAACCGTTGATACAAGGCAGGTTGGATTCATGCTTTCATGTTGTTTACGCCAAATTCTGACCCTACCAGCCGAATGTTGCAGCAGAAATCGAGACTCATCAGACAAGGCAACCTTTTTCCAATCTTCTATTGTCCAATTTTGGCGAGCCTGTGCGAATTGTAGCCTCAGTTTCCTGTTCTTAGCTGACAGGAGTGGCACCCGGTGTGGTCTTCTGCTGCTGTAGCCCATCCGTCTCAAAGTTCGACGTGTTGTGCGTTCAGAGATGCTCTTCTGCATACCTCGGTTTTAACGAGTCGTTATTTGAGTTACTGTTGCCTTTGTATCAGCTCGAACCAGTCTGGCCATTCTCCTCTGATCTCTGGTATTAACAAGGCATTTGCTCCCACAGAACTGCCGCTCACTGGATATTTTCTCTTTTTCGGACCATTCTCTGTAAACCCTAGCCCGTCTGGCACCAACAACCATGCCACGTTCAAAGTCACCTTTCTTCCCATTCTGATGCTCGGTTTGAACTGCAGCAAATCGTCTTGACCAAGTCTCCATACCTAAATGCATTGAGTTGCTGCCATGTGATTGGCTGATTAGAAATTTGCGTTAACGAGCAGTTGGAGAGGTGTACCTAATAAAGTGGCCGGTGAGTGTATGCTCTATAAGGCATGCAAGACTGTCCCCGCTTCATGCAGACATATAACTATCTTTACATAATCAATTGTTGATTGCTGCCATATTAATGCTCTGCATAGAAAACCTTTCAACAGGACATACATACGTGGCTTTTCTAGGTAAAAAAAGGAATTTATTTTTTAAAGGGGATAAGAACATGTTTCAAGAACATGATGCTCTCCTAGAGGTACGATATTGTCACGCAAGATTACACTCCAAGAAAACTCCCTTGTAAAAGAAATGGGAGGCTACATGTCACAGGACTGGTGCGTGCAGGCAGGACAGAGTTTCAAAACAAAAAAAAACCCTATTAAAAAACTTTAATAGTCAAAATTCCAAAAGGGGAAAACCGAGGACCACGGACATTCATGCAACATTCAACAATGACGCGACAAGGGCCAAGAGACGGACATGGCTTAAATACACAGGGGAGGTGCAGGTGATTGGACACAGGTGGAAACAATCATCGTCACTGCAGGACAAGGCAGGAAGGGAAGTTACCCAATCCAATCCACTTTATTTATAAAGCACATATTAAACAAACACAAGTGCTGTACACCATAACAATAAAAACAATAGAATAAAATAATAAATAAACTAACATAATAAATTAAAAGTAATAAAATAAGCTAAAACACCCTCAAACTAAAACAAACCAAATCAAAGCTACACATACAACAGATTTAAATCACATTAATCACAATTACTAGGGGCCTGTACCATGATGGTAGTTAAACAAACTCAGGGTTCCAGAATTGGTTCAGAATTGACAAAACCAAACCGAAGCAATCAGGCTTTATTGGTACCATGATACCGCTCATCAACTTACTTTGTCAACCCAGGCTTTAATCCTTTAACTCTGAGCGTGCGTGCACATAAAAGAGTGACGTCGGCACCGAACAACCAGTCATGTTCGATATGGATAGAGAGAGAGCAATATATTTTTCCACGGACATTGTTCTTCAGAAATATGAAGAATATAAAAATGTTTTTCAAGCACGCAGTAACACCATCTCTGCTGCCAAAGTAAGAGAACAATCTTGGAGGAACATTGCTGATAGCGTTATTGCGTTAAAGAAATACATTTAATAGGCGAATGGTATGCAATACATACCATTTGCAGTACAGTAAGTGCATGGCTTCGACGAGTCACATTTGTTATGTGCGGCTCAATAAGTTTGCAAGAATAAGCTATTCCTTACGCGGAATATCTGTATCTTTCATACAAGTAAGTATCAGGAAAGTCAAGGGGATTTTTACTGATCCCTAAAAACTGTCTCTACGAAGTGCTTTTCTAACAATTTGCGCTGAGATGTCCACAGGATTTGGAATAAAAGGTTCTTGCAATGATTGCAACAGAATCTAGGAATGAACGATGTCACCTATATGTTTCTTTGCTCTTAAAACTTTGTTTCAAACTTCTGACTGAGATCTCGAATGCAGAACATAACCTGCCCCGGAGCAGGTTAGCCGTGCAGCGTAAGATACCATGGCAACGAATACCGATTGAAGCAGAGCTACTTTCATAGTACCTGAAACCCAGGGTGGGTGGAACTGAAACTAAACTGAAACATAGCTGGCTAGCCACCTAAACCAGCTTCATGGTACAGGCCCCTGGTGTTAAAAGCCAGAGTAAACAGATGGGTTTTAAGCAGAGATTTTAATTGAAACAGTGAGAAAGCTTGTCTGATGTGTAATGGTAATACATTCCATCGTTTTGGAGCTGCAACAGCAAAGGCTTGTTCTCCTCGGAATTTCAGTCTAGTTCTAGGTACTGTCAGGAGCAGCTGGTCAGCTGACCTGAGAGCACGGCTGGGAATGTAAGGGTGCAGCAACTCGACAAAGTACGGTGAGGCAAGGCCATTTATAGCTTTAAAAGCAAATAAAAGGATTTTAAGATGAATCCTAAAATGAACAGGCAGCCAGTTAAGTGAAGCTAAAATAGGTGAAATGTGCTCATATTAGTGAAGGATTGGTTTAATTTTTGCCAATTCCCTTAACTGGTAAAGCTGGACTTCACTACAGCTTTAATTTGTGTGTCAAACTTCAAATCCGTGTCCACCTTTACCCCCAGATTATTAATTATTTGCGTGTGATACTGCGCTAAGAAACCCAGGTCAACCAAGGGGGACACAGAAGTGCCACTACTGCTAAAGACCATGACTTCTGTCTTTTTCTCATTAAAATAAAAAAAAAATGAAGAGACATCCAGGCCTTAATGTCATGTAAACATTGGTTTAACACAGTAGGAGTTTGACTTTCTAAGGAGAGCTATAGATTTGACTATCATCGGCATAGCAATGAAACAAAAAACCATGCTTCCTGAGGATCGAACCAAGTGGGAGTATATAGAGGGAAAATAAGAAGGGGCCTAACACAGAGCCCTGCGGCACCCCATGTGACAGGGGAGCGGTTGAAGAAACAGTCACCAAGGCAAACCGAAAGTTCTCTGAGACAAATAGGATCGGAACCATTCTAACGCTGTGCCCCTGATGCCCACCCCCTGCTCCAAACGGGTAATCAGGGTTTCATGATCCACCGTATCAAAGATAGCAGTCAAATCTAAAAGTACAAGGAAAACACAGTGACCCAAGTCAGTAGCTAAAAAGATGTCATTAAAAACTCTTAACAGTGCAGATTTGGTGCTGTGTAATGTTTTAAAACCGGATTGGAAAATCTCAGTGATATTACGTTCATTTATAAAATCCATGAGCTGGGAATGGACAATCTTCTCAAATTTTAGAAAGAAAAGGCAATTTGGAGATGGGCCTAAAATTACCCAGAACCGTAGGATCCAGCCCAGGGGCTGCACAATGGCGTGTTTAAAATTAACAGGAACCACTCCTGAGCGTCAGGCTTCGCGGGAGGACCAAAATGCACGACTCGGGAAACAGGTATAAGGGTAGTTGGTTTATTACCCCAAGAATAGAACAGGCAGTGGTACAAATCCAACAGGCAGATAAACGTAGTCGACGGTACAGGCAATGGGTCGAAGAACACGGGAAATCAAGACGGGGGGACGCTGGAAAGTGCATCGACATGGATCTACAACAATCTGGCAGGGAAGAGGTAAACACAGGTGAGTTTATATACACGGGGGAAGGGAAGACAACTAGGTCCCCCCCACAGGTGAGTGACATCAGAGGGGAGACCAGCAATCAACGGTGGGGACAAACTAAAGACAAGAAGACAAGTGACGTGAATGTAGTGTAGACAGCAGATACAAAATAAAATAGGAAGTTGATGAGAATGAACAGAACACACAATTTAAATATAAAAAGTTTGGAGGCCGATCCTATGTCATTCAAGGACCCACTTTATGGAATGCTTTACCTGCTCCCATTCGAAACATAACTGTGTTTACTGTTATTAAAGCGCAGTTAAAAACGTTTTTTTTTGGCAAGGCCTTCAATACATACTCAACCTGTTTTGTGTTTTAGTCGTTGTGTTTTTTACTGTGTATTTCTCTTTTACCCCCTCGGCGTTTGGCAACATAGCGCCGCATTAAGGCGCATAAGTAAATTAAGTATTCGCTGTCAGTGTTGGTGCAAGGTTGGTGACCCTGACTTCGTCAACAAAAGTGAAGCTCAAAGAGCTCTCACGCTGTCTCTAAGGCCACTTGTTCAGCATTAAAACACACACAAACACTCACACACAAGAGTTCTGCGAGAAACTTTTCTAAGGCCATTAGCACCGGACTACAGTGCCAGGACCTGAGGTCTCCCAGTACGGAAAAGAAACAGAAAAAACATATAAGAATTTCCTATTGCCGCCAATAGTAAATGTTTGTTTTATATGTATTGTATGTCTTATGAGAGCTATATGTCTCATACTATGATTTACTCATGAAAGTGGCCACTTTTGCATTTTTCTCATACAACATAATTAAAAGAATTAAGTATCAATCAAGCAAACATTATGTATGTTGTTTATAAGAAAGGCATGGCAAATTATGTTTTCCGTATATGTTCCATATCATTTTTGTTATAAATTATATGTCAAAAGACATTTGCTTTTTATATGTAAATACATACACTTTTATGTTTTTTTGTATGTAAAGTATATTTAATTTAAACAGAAACTATGCTTTTGTTATATCGTTTTCATAAGATTCCTATATGTCAGCCAATGAAAATTACGATAGCAGTATAAAAAATATATACTTTTTATGTATGAAATTACACCAACTCATATAATATTCAATAGTCAAAAAACATATGAACCATATATTATAATAACATGACTTAATTTGTCCCTACTAATATTATCTGAAATGTGATCAAATTTGAGTTAAAACTGGCATGGCATGGTTTGACCAGTGCCGAGAACAACTCATTTCTACCACACAATAATATAAATGCAGTCTGTATAGACCTGTAATATTGAAGGGAAAAAAGCTGTTACCCAAAGTTTTCAATGTCTTTATTAACAGTGAAACAATGGGATTACAGTGCCAACAGCTGTAAACCCTAATATTAAAGATACAGATTGAATGAATTAGTGACAAGATAGAAATATCTTTCACAATAACACGATAACAAAATAAATGTTGAGGCCAAAAGAAATATTTTCCATAATCTTCCCATTTTATTACAATCAAAACAGCTTCAAAGAAGTGATATTACAAAAGTTTTAGCGCAAAACACAAACAACGGATTTTTCCTGAATTATTGCGTTCAAACACCTTCAATAAAGGGATATCACTAAAAGATCTACAGGAAAAAACCTTTTACAGCGGTTTCCTATATCATTATGATCAAATTCCTTCAATAAAGCAATATCACTAGATGTTCTGCAGTGAAAGACTTTTTTTACATCCTTCCTGTAACACACATTCTCATAAAAGATTTTTATTTTACTGTGAAAAATACCAAATAAATTGACATATCTAGAAGATTTCCAATGTTTCAATTAAACTAGGGGATGGAAACTCAATTACAAACATACCACTATTGATTTAAAAAAAATGTTTTTAGAAGTAAATTTACAATATCAATTGATTATTCATAAACAGTTTTTTAGATCACTCCGGGAAGAATTTAAAAACTTAAAATGGCATTTCTCCATCTTGACTAGTTAATAAGTTACTATCATGGTGAGGTGTTGACCTCACCACTGAAACAGGTGGAGAAAGCAACACATTGGGCTGTTGAAGTGAGGAGATGTTTGTTTTTTAAGCTTGTTTTATATATTGTTTTATAATATCGCTAATATTCTCCAGACCCTAGGTGGCTCCATTTAATTCTGATAATATATGAGCACAAACATTACATTGAATCCCAACTAGGCAGTGTATTAGTAAGTCAAATCAAAACATACCGTAAAAGGTCAATGGATCTTTACCAGAAGTGATTGTGTAGATAGAAAACAATTTTCCAAATTGCCACTAATCAGCCCAATCCTCAGTGCATCTGGGGGGAAAAAGAGAAGAACAAACTAAGATTCATTAAAATTCCTCAGAAAGAAGGCTTTCATTTTTTACCATTGATGATAAACACTTATCAGATGTATCATAGCAAGGTAAGCACATTTGTAGCTACACAAAACAAAAAAGCAGATTTACACGTAAAAATTAATCCAACCAACTATGATTGTATTTTTAGGTGTTTGCTTAAATTGTTGCTGCTCGTTACTCATTAAGTTATTAAATTAGGTTCTTCCTACTATCCATTTATATTTACGTTGTGAACTGACTTTTGCTGAAAGCTGCATGCAACTCAAATGGGGGGGAAAAAAGCAGAATTGTTTCTCCGATGAAGGAAGGAAAAGTTCCTACGGCCAGTGGGTGAAATGGCTTACCAATGTACTTTGCTGAGTTCTTAAGAAATCATACTTAATACTACATATAGTAATCACAATGCAAGGATCAGAACTAGTGGTTTATTGGAGACTTACTAGTGATGGACTTTGGGTGTTGTTGAGTGTCTGTTCTCCCCCATAAACGTTGTTCCAATGCTTGATCTGAAAAATGCAAGAAAGTTTCTTATAATTAGCAGTTATCAGTGTTAGAAAATAGAAAATTTCACAGAAAGAATTAGTATAGAAGTATTCAGACCTGTTCACTTTTTTCACATTTGTTATTTTGCAACCTAATGCTAAAACCGTTAAAATTAATTTTTCCCCTCAACAATCTACACTCAATACCCCATAATAGAGAAAACATAATTTTAGAACTAGAACTGTGGGGCAGTACTGAACGGGCCTGAGCTGCATGTCGGGGGGGCCAGCGGTCAGGCCGGACATGCAGTCAAAAGGTGAATCAAACCCAGGATCTCTGGTATGCCAGCCAGATTCTTTATCACTGAGCTACTGTGTCTGCTGAGAAATTAAAGAAAAACGTCATTAAAATATGTAAGATTACCTCCTTTCAGTCAATGCAGTAACAAGCAGTTAATCACAGTCAAAACATGCATCATTAGGAAGCATTGAAATCGGGAGGTAACTCACATAAAAGTGTAAACCTTTGCCAATAGGTGGCGCTATATATATAAAATATGTAAGATTACCTCCTTTTAGTCAATGCAGAGACAAGCAGCTAATCACGCCACTTCTGCTCCATCAGAAAATAATAACTCGTGAACTACACACGCTGTGTGGCTCCCTGAAGAGAGCAGAGCTGTATGTTCACCTCCGTCAATACGTGTAGGGAAAGCTATTCAGCCAAAATGCCATTAGGTAGCATTGACCACACCTGGATCAGAGCAGTGGCTATTCTGCTTAATCAATACATGTAGGGGAAGCTATTGAGACAAAATGCCATTAGCAAGCATTGAAATTAGGAGGTAACTCACATAAAAGTGTAAACCTTTGCCAATAGGTGGCGCTATATATACATATTGAATCACTGCATTTTAATCCTAAAAGGCTTACACTAGCTTCATGAATATTGATTTCCAGCCAGAAATATCAATGTTTCTTGCAGTTATAGCATTTTACATTTTCAAGAAAATCGCCCAAAATGGAGGGCAGCTCACACCCAGGTAGTTTTACGAAAACTCTTGATTCTGATACAGAAGGACCACACAGGTGTTAGGATCCATTTGCCTGAATTTGAAATCGATCGGGTGTAAACTCTCGGAGGAAATCGTTTGTATGGAAAGCCAAAAAGACGCAAATTATTGCCAAAAACGGACGGAATTCAGCAATGAATAACAGAGCCCCCTAGTCTTCAAATATTCTGAAAATATTTGGGTGTGTTCTGGGAGGCAACCCGAACATGTGGTATCAATTTGGTGAAAACAGGTCTTGTAGTTTGGAAGTTCTGAGTCTTTAAGAAAGAAGCCACCCCCCTGAGAAGTTTATTGGTCCATAAAAGCGTAACCAAATGAGATATCAAAAATCCTTCGATAAGATCACGTGGCAGTAAGCCAATAATGACTTTTGGAGATTTTCAAGTCAATCGGACTTAGCGTCTGGGAGGAGTTCGGTAAAACGGGTTTTTCACAAAATTCAAAATGGCGGAAAATATTGGTAGGTGCATTTGCATACCATGATTGACTTTTTTGTAGAGCACATCCAAGAGCACCTGTGTGCAAAATTTCAACTCTATCTGTGAAAGTAGAACAAAATTTCCCCAGAGGAAGCACTTGCAGGGGGCGCTAGAGAGCCATTTTTTTGAACCCAAAAGCGCGACCCCAAGAATATCTAAATTTCACGCACTTCCAATAACCACACAAAAATTAAAGAGTTTTTGAATATGATAAAGGCCTCAAAAGTGCGTTTAAAGTGGTGAAATAATAATAATAATAATAATAATTCTTCGAAACACAATAGGGCTTCGCCCGACTTTCAGTCGGCTCAGGCCCTAATAATAATAATAATAATAATAATTCTTCGAAACACAATAGGGCTTCGCCCGACTTTCAGTCGGCTCAGGCCCTAATAATTCTTCGAAACACAATAGGGCTTCGCCCGACTTTCAGTCGGCTCAGGTCCTAATAATAATTCTTTGAAACACAATAGGGCTTCGCCAGACTTTAAGTCGGCTCAGGCCCTAAATATAAGGCTCTTCACTGCAAATACTCTCAAGCTTTGGCAGGTTGGATGGGCACTGTCGGGGGACAGCTATTTCCAGACCAATAATAATAGATTAAAAACCTATTTGTAACCATGGATCATATCACCAGCATCACAAAGGTTGCCTTTAGCAACTCAGAAACATTTTCAGACATAAGGTTATTTATTTCCTGGTCTGGCTCAGTAAGTCATGCAGGCATTCCTTTAGATGAACACATCATGTTTTAACAGTATGTACTGTATGTGTTTATTTAAATGCATGTATGTTTCTATTAACAAGCACATTTTTGCTTTTTTATATTAGACAATTCCAATCTTTGTATGTCTTGTCTCTTTTTTGCGTACCTGTTCTTGGGTTTAATTATGCCGCCACAATCCGGTAGTATGTAGTCAGTCCTGGTTCTTCAGCATTCCCATGATCTCACAGCCAATGCCCTGCTTAGCGTCCTTTGCTGTGTAAAGTACAGTTTGAAACAGTGAAGAAAACTGTCAATTATACTTCAAAACATAAGGTAGATCAAATCCAGCGTTCTGATTGGTTGAGAGTAAGTCACAGGGTGTGCATTATTTAAACGCTCGGGTCAAGGTGAACAGCAACTGTGCATTATCGCTGAATAATGCACCCTCCCCTAAATCCCCCCACACATATCTAGACTACTGGAATGACATAAACGTTTGGTGGCTACAACTATTTTGTGCTGAAACAGCACAGCTATTTGCTTAATATTTATAATGTCGCTGGCAAACGTTTTATAGAAGAAATAAGGTACGTTATCTTCAATAATGTAACAGTTGTGCAGCGGCGCATCGGGACTAACAACCTTGAAGTGTTACATTGCTGGAGTACAGCCTCTCGTACCTTATTGCTTTAATAACATCCATACTGTTGATTAATCCCGGCGCACCACCTTCAATAAATATGTATTGTTCCAATAAATAACGTAAAATAGTAACGTTAATAGTACTCCTCAGTCAAATTTGAAATGTTATGCCTGTTGTAGTTGTGCTACAATCAGTTTACAGATGCAGTAACTGTACATTTCTTGGGTATTCTCAGTATTTGAATAAATCACTGTGGCAGGCTCACGGGTGTGGGGTTTCCACTTCACCAATTCAATAACCAAACAATCACACGAAACACGACTGGAGTGAAATAGGGGGGGATTTATTTAGGGAAAATTTACACAAGGAGGGGAAGGGGAAATTCAGCAACCAATCCAAAGTCCACAATCCGTTCTCGTTGTCCTTTTCCGTAATCCAGGGATATCCAAAAACCCAGGTCCTCAGCCAAATCAGTTCGGTACACAGCGGGGTTTGTCAAACAGTCCGGGTCACAACGGGAATCATGCCAACAAGCTAACGTTACCTGTAGCTAGTTTACCTCACTCACGTTAGATACGGTCTTTGAACCCATCTACGTTAGCTATCGATTGACGTTAGCTAACAGAATCTGCGTTATGACGTTTATATGAAGAGTTCGGTTAGCTAACGTTAACCGAACTCTTCATATAAACGTTTTAACGTTAAATCTGTTCATCCACCTATTGCATATTTAATCCACTGTAAACACTGAGTAGATTTTAATGTAATAACGTTTTAAACATTCAAAATGATTCATCCCAATTTGCTTACATATTTGTTTAAAATGAAAAGGACATCAACACAAAACGTAGAATTCAGTTGTTTCAGAAAATAACAGCGTAAATGTTTTCTTACCCGATATCTTTGCAGGATATAACTTCACTTTACTGAAGTGACCAGATCCTGTATGTTCATATTCCAGTCTTTTGTTCTTCGTTGACATCACAACTTATATTCGCCCCAAGGTGAGGTTGAAATACACCGGGGCACTTTCTCAATATGCGTTCTTGTGTGGACTTTTGTTCTCGTGGACTCGTGAAACGTCATCAGTCGCAGCCCGAGTACTGTTCCAACTCTAAAGTCTGCATCTGGGCGACAACTGCCATTATACCCGGATGTGGCTCGCCCCGCCCATTTTACCGGGCATGCATCGTAGCAGGCTTGTCTGTTCTGCAAAATATCCCAGAATGCATTTCACCTCAACAGGCTACGATGGAAGACGAGTCAGCTGCTGTTCCAATTGCGGAAATAGCCGTTCTCCGTTCTCCCGTGCCCGCGAGTTTAGACCCCCGAGTCCGTCTCCCGAGTCTATTTTCGCGGGAACGCAAGCCCGTTCTTGCCGTCTTGAGTATTGAGAAAGGGCCCAGGTCATCGGTAACAGCAGGGACTGGCAGCCCAACCGTGCTGCGTAGGGGGGCAGAACAGCAGCGGTGCGGCAGCAGCCTCCCGCTCAGAGTTTTCGAATGTGAGCGCGCACAGTTCTCATTGGCCAGTTTTCTGAATGACAGGCAGATTATCCGATCTTGTTCAAAGCAACGTGTTGAGACAGCGAATAGTAATTGTTTTAGCATGGTAACGTATCACATGTAGGAAAAGATGACTAATTTTAAAATAAACAAAATAAATATGTGTTTAGTTTTATATGAAGGCTGTTGAATTTCATTGATTGGTCAAATGGTGTTTTCATTGCAGTTTATGAATAAAATTGAATAATATATGATAAAGTTGTAATAATACCCACAGGCTCACATAAACACATTGCCATTAGGTATCGGGGAGAAATCTTTGAACCCATAGTCAGGCCCTATGCTGATGCTCAACATTATGTTTTAGTCTATCAGACAGCGCCAAGTTGCTCCTCAGACTTTACAGGAGCTCACCAATGCCCTTAGACATATCTAGGAGGACACACCACAAGACACCACCCGTTGTCTCATTAGGAGCATGCCTCAATGTTGTCAAGCATGCATACAAGGACGTGGGGGCCACAGAAGGTATAGAGAAAATTTAAATTTGGCAAAACGGCTTACCCTGCTACATAATTTTATTCACTTGGATTCTTGGGGTGTCTATAAAATAAAGCCCTCTGATGAATTTCTTATATCTATTATAAGATGTTGCGTCCTTTTGTGCCTAAGAGATTAAACTGTCCAGATCAGTTTAGATATTACAAATAAAATCACATTGAGATCTGATGTGTTTTCAAAGGGTTCCTTTATTTTTTTAAGGTCAAATAAACAGCAAATCCGCAGTTTGATAATGTCAGCGTATACGGCAGGCTAAATTGTCTGAATATACCTAGAGATCTCCGCCAATGACACCAAGTCCACTGGCGTGACTATGACTTTTGCATAACTTTAAACCAAAATTCATGACCGAACATTTTGTGGAATCTTGGTGTATGTGCACCCAGTCCATCAGCAGGCTCAAGAGGCTGACTTAAGCCTGCAAACATTGTTGATTTTTGAATGCACATTCGCCACTACTGGAGCTCTGCGTCCCGGCTAAAGTGGCGGAATTAAAGCCGGCCATCGCTCCTGTAACAACGGCAGTGTTAACACTACTGCCCTCCCTTCCCCAGTCTAAATTCAGTCTTTAGCCGGATTACGCATGCCCATGACAGCATGCACTGCAGCAGCACTGGGCCTCCATCACAAGAGCTAAGGACACCCTCTCTAGCTAGCCTCAGGACGCCCAATGTGGAGAGCCACTATCGCAGAATCAGCCCTCCATAATTAGGGAAAACTCAGCTTCTTTACACGGTCTGGAGGTGCCCATGTGGACATAAACGGTAGCAGCCAAGCTATTTTATAACTGCACAATTTATAGAATGTGGAAATCAAATGTTTTTTCAGTCATATTCAATAGGGGTGTAACGATTCAGCTGTTACATCGATGTATCGATTTCTATTCCTCCGATCCAACTACATTGATCTGTGCTCGGCGAGTTGGCAATATGGACGACATATATTGATCAAAAATCGATTTAAAATGTAATAAATCGATTTTATCGATACTAGGAAATAACCCATTGGATTTAAGCACTTTTAATGATAAAGGCTGTCGCGGACTGAGCCGTGACGTGCTCACGCAGTATGCAGGTAACACACCGCCGTCCCGAGCCCCGATTCAACTTCAGGGTTTCACAGCAAATCCTAGGGGACGTTCAAAAGGGTTGAAATAGTGGGGGGGGGGGGGTTTCGGGGGTTGGTAGGGGGAAACCATTATTGCAGTGGTGTTTTTTGTGTATATCACTAACACAGGTTTTTTCTGCTACACTGCTACCGCAGTGTTTGCACTTTATTCAAATAAAATGTGAATGCATTTGCCATTCATTGTTGTTTACTTGTTTATTTATATTCATGATTAATTGATACCTGATTCCATTACAAGAAACAACAGGAATCTAGGAAATTTATTTCAGTCACACTGGTTGAATTTTTGGCTAAAAAGTTACTTTATCGATTTCACGTCATTGAATCGTTTCGGATCGCATCGGTCTAAATTAACCAATATCGTCCTTGAATCGTATCGACAACCATGAATCGTGATCGAATCGTTGTTAAAAACGAATCGTTACACCCCTAATGTTCAACAGGGTTCAACACAGGGTTCATACACTTTTTGACCAATAGATTTTCATGACTTTTCCATAACTTTAAAACAAATTTCCATGACCTTTCCTCAACCTTTAATGAACTTGGTTCGGTTGGAAGTTTTCAAAATTTCAAATATAAATAGGCAACTTATATAATGTCATATGCTAATTATCTGTAACATTTAAATGTGTCTACAGCAAGAATGAGTGAGTGAGTGTTTTTGAATGTCTCATATATGCGAGATCTTACATATGTCTTAAGGTAAGGTAGGGTTTTTATACAATACTTGAAAGATTTCAGTTTCACAAATGGTTGCCCAGCTCATCAAGTTTGATATTACACATATCTACTAAGGATATTGTATGTGGATTTACTGTGATATAGAGTACTTATAAGTTCCCAAATTATATAAGTTTCATGTTACAAATTTACATACATAAGATATTGTATGTCATTTGACTGTCATATATATTACTTACAAGTTTCAGATCAAAGATATAAACATTTAGTAAAATGTATCTATGTCTTTTTCATATGGGCTGCACCATTGGCTCATTTGTGTTTCTTTAAAAGATACAGACTGAGGTCCCAAGGGAACCAGGCCCACTGGATACATCACACACACAACACTAATAGATTATTTTGACATTTGGAACATTTGTGTCTCCCCTTCAGACATTGAAATTGAAAAACACTTGGTTGTCTTTAGGGTGTGAAGACTTTTCTGACTTTTCTGTGTTAAAGGGAGGGAGCCTCGCTAACCCTCTGGCCACAGTCTGCAATTATTTATTCACTGACTTTGTCAGAGTCCTTTTGAGCCAGTTCTGATGCTATCGAGATTAAAGCAAAGAAAACAGGGAATGCCAAAAGCTCATCTTGGCTCCACTTTGTCATGAGGATGAGCGGTTCACTAGAGAGTCACACTGAAAGGGGCGCCCTTGTGAAGTGTGCACTAATGTCTTTGAAAGCCAATGTGGAGCTGGTATCTACGCGTCTCACAGTGACGTATGCTCAAACATATTGCCATGGAAACGGGCTAAGTCAGCTTGCTTTAAGGCGGGTTGAATTCAGGCGTTATCTCCCCTATTGTATGTGGACTGCTGTTTTCAAGCGTTGAGTTCGGCATAACCATTTTGGTTACGAAATTTGCAATGTTTTTTAGTCATTTGACAGTGTATATCGTTATTTTAGCGGCAATCAAAGTAGGTAATATATTCCATGGCCTTTTTTATTCTAGACCATAATATCCAAATATACGCATAATCCTGCCCATGAACTTCACTGCAGTGCTTCTCCATATCTACCAGGGTAAAATAGCTCAAAATAAGTCACAGGTCGGTAGCAGGTGTGACGCATCTTTTTTTTTTTATTAAAACATTAAATGTTTTATTTCAATGTTACAAGATCACCTAAATCATAACTACTAAATTTGAAAAAATATTTTTTATTAATCTAAATAAAAAAATGTTTATGCCCCGGAGAGGCATAAAGAGCCGTGTAAAAATAATTTACCCATCAGTGCCTCTGTCGCTAAGCAACTTTAAAAACACATTCATCTTTTTTTGTCTCAGTTGCATTGAGGTTATTCAAATATGGCTGATTCACAGCCAATCAGATCGGCATTTGTATTTTGCCATTTGCTATAAATGAGATTTTGCCACCCAACCCCTAAAACCAACAGACGGTCAAAATATTCCCTTGACCCACCTTGTGTCCCCAGATTATGATGAATTTTGGATGACTATTTCGATCTTTCGTTAATCGCCATGTTATGTGAAAATTTGACTTTGCACGCAGACACACTCTTTGGAGAACACATTCAGTATTTCTTGGTACATGAATAAATAAGGCATTAGATGTTCACCTTAAAGACATTTCTTGAGGAACCTGTGTTTGTGTCACTCAAAAAAGCATGTGATGCAGCTAACCCCATAGCTGCTCTTCCAAGAGCATTTTCATTGCTGTTAAAAAAAACATATTTGATGGCCAAAAATGGCATGTGTAAATTTGATTTGGGTTTGGGTATTTGTTTGGCTCCTGTTTGCATCTAACCCAATCATTTTTGTCTCTGTTGTGGTCCAGTGGGTCGGACAGGTAGCGACGGGGACTGCAAGCCAAGGTGGATCCACCAATTCCCTGAAGACACCCCCATCGCCATGATTGCAAACACACACAACCTCAGGGTGGTAGAACAATGAAGATGATGTACCTGCAGATGACTGAAAAGTTAATAAAATATAGTGTTACTAACAAGCAACTAGAGTAGAAGCATCAGCTAAAAGCCATTTTTCAAGTTAGTGTGGCATTAGATTGACAAGTTTTGGTGTGCTAAGACCGCTGCAAATCCTCATCTTTCTCTCTTCACAATCAAACACCACTTTAACTGCATTCCAACTAATCTACTAGAGTGCTTTTAATTATACATTTGAGCTGTTGCTGACGACAAGCTTTTGAAACAAGTGAAACCAGTTTTGTGGACCAAAAATCATTCAGTTTTAGGTTGTGCATTGTATGAGTAATTAACTTTAATAAATGCTGTGGACCAGTGAGATTTAGAAAGGACAGGGCATTCCTTTTAATACTTGTCTCATCCAGACATGACAAAAGGAGATTTCATTTAGGTTTAACTCTTTTTGGCAACTTTCTCACATAAATACTATCTGCAAAGATGTAAAGTGATTAAGGTTTGCTATGTTTAAAGCATTCCACAGACAGAACATATAGGGGGTTTTATTACCTGCACGTTAAAATTAACATACTTAGTTAACAGGGTGTGGTCAAAATGGGGGAAACAGATGTTGGTGGTGTCTGCAAAAGACACCACCAACTAATGGGCTTCTGGCTAAAGAGAAACTACTAAACATTCAGGTGTCTGAGTATAACCATGGACAATATTTCTATTAAGCTGTTTACATTGCTAATGCCAATTAGTAGTTGCCTTTGCATTTAGCCGTACCTACTCTGACAAACATTTTCCATGACCTTCTTAAAGAGGTGAGTGTTTTAAAATTTGCGCAAGTTTTTAAAATGCCCCAGCTTAGCAAAAAAAGTACTCTATGAAACACACTAATACCATAAGTGATGGTAAAGATGGACAAATCCAAGAATAAACCCCAAAAAGTTTGATACTCCTTGATGGTTGCAGATGAAAACATGGTCCCGATTTCAACTAAAATGGCGACGCTTTGTCAGTCAGTAGATTTTAGCATTTCTTCTGGTCAGTTGACCTGTCACAAAGTTCACGTGTACCTTTATTTTTCCACCGCTACACATGTGAGACGGTGGTCAGTTATGGCCAAACATGCTCTGTTCTTAAACTCGCAAAACCCCCAAAAATTGCCAGGGGTTTATCTTGAAAAGAGATTATGCATGTACTGGACCTTTTTGATGGGGGCTTTGGCATCATAAGAAATAAATAATAATGACATAGAATCTGTCCTATATCTTTCCCTCGTTGTGAACTCTACTTGTAACAGGACTTGTTGCGTTCGTTTAGACCACACCCTGCAATTGTTTTATTAAAGCTAGTGTTTATTGTTTTGAAATTCAGACTAATGCCAGTATTGTTTGTCTTTGTATTAGACACTGTAACAAATAGCAATGATAATTTGCCTGTGTTTGTAGGGTACAGTGCATGCATCATTTTCTGAGTCCTTTTTTGAAATCTTTTCTGTGTGAACATAAGATGTAATCTGAATTTAAGAAAGACTGTGTCCATTCAGATGTTGCTAATAAATATTTCTCTCTCTCTCTCTCTCTCTCTTTATAAATACATAGATACAGTGTATATACACCAACATAATGGTTGTCTTATAATGAGGGTGAGGGGATGTCTCAAAGAGAGTTCAAAAGAGAGATTGAATGAGACAGAGGTATAAACACGCACATTACCCCCGCAGGCCTTTCCCCCAACCTCACACCTGTGCTGTCAGCTCTCCCAACACACTGCTGTGATTGAAAGTCATTTGAAGAGCTTCTGACAACAAACACACACACCTTCGATAGGGACACCATAGAGGTGGTGATTTGGGTTCATTGCCACATTCACCTTGTAAATATGGAGTATGTAGCAAGCGGCTGTCTGCTAAAACACCCATAAATACTTTTAATGCAAGTCCGATCTATCACCCTGCTAAATTCTAAATGCTCCAATTTATTCACCTGCTAAATTTGTCTTGCTGCTGTTTGTAGGTGCTCAAGTAGCATACCTCACCGCAACAGTATTTTTGGATGCACAGATAACTATTAGTTGTCCATTCATTGTTTACAGGAAGAATTTTAGCCCAAAGTACTTTACGGCCCAAAGCCGTATAGACACATGAAGGATAGACACATGAAATACTTTCATGTGTCTATCCTCCCACAACACAGGAAGTTCCTGAGGTTGGCTCTCGGGGACGAAGCTTACCAGTATCTGGTTCTTCCGTTCGGTCTAGCTCTCTCTCTGAAATGCGTGGATGCAGCTCTGGCGCCATTGCGTCTCCAGGGCATCCGCATTTTAAACTACATCAAGGACTGGTTAGTTTTTAGCTCTGTCGGAGCAGCTAGCGGTTCGACATCGGGATGACGTTCCTGCTCACATCGACTGTCTGGGGTTAAGACTCAACGCCGGGAAAAGGTATGTTATCTCTGTTGCAGACGACTACTTTCCTGGGCGTAATCTGGGATTTGATATATATGCATGTTTTATATATATATACACATTACATTAGGGGTGTAACGATTCGTTTTTAAGAACGATTCGATCACGATTCGTGGTTGTCGATACGATTCAATGACTTGAAATCGATTCAGTAACTTTTTAGCCAAAAATTCAGCCAGTATGACTGAAATACATTTCCTAGATTCCTGTTGTTTCTTGTAATGGAATCAGGTATCAAATAATTATGAATATAAATAAACAAGTAAACAACAATGAATGGCAAATGCATTCACATTTTATTTGAATAAAGTGCAAACACTGCTGTATATCACACACACATCGGGTGTAAACTCTCGGAGGAAATCCGAGAGTTTACATATATATAATATATATGTGTGTGTGATATACATATATATTATATATATATATGCACACACTAGGGCTGCTAGCAGCACTGGACATATGCTCTCCCCGCACGTCGAAGTACTGGCCGGACGGCTACAAATGCGGTCGAGGACGCCTGCGGTTGACGACAACTAAGGGCCGAAAGGGTTATCCCGCAGACGCAGGCGCCCTCAACCGCATTGGTAGCCGTCCGGCCAGTGCTTTGACGTGCCCGGAGAGGACCCGTCCAGTGCTGCTAGTTAGGGCCTGAGCCGACTGAAAGTCGGGCGAAGCCCTATTGTGTTTCGAAGAATTATTAGGGCCTGAGCCAACTGAAAGTCGGGCAAAGCCCTATTGTGTTTCGAAGAATTATTAGGGCCTGAGCCGACTGAAAGTCGGGCGAAGCCCTATTGTGTTTCGAAGAATTATTATTAGCGCCTGAGCCGACTGAAAGTCGGGCGAAACCCTATTGTTTCGAAGAATTATTATTATTATTATTATTATTAAGGCCTGAGCCGACTGAAAGTCGGGGGAAGCCCTATTGTGTTACGAAGAATTATTAGGGCCTGAGCCGACTGAAAGTCGGGCGAAGCCCTATTGTGTTTCGAAGAATTATTATTAGGGCCTGAGCCGACTGAAAGTCGGGCGAAGCCCTATTGTGTTTCGAAGAATTATTAGGGCCTGAGCCGACTGAAAGTCGGGCGAAGCACTATTGTGTTTCGAAGAATTATTATTATTATTTCACCACTTTTGAGGCCTTTATCATATTCAAAAACTCTTGAATTTTTGCGTGGTTATTGGAAGTGCGTGAAATTTAGATATTCTTGGGGTCGCGCTTTTGGTTAAAAAAATGGCTCTCTAGCGCCCCCTGCAAGTGCTTCCTCTGGGGAAATTCTGTTCTACTTTCACTGATAGAGTTGAAATTTTGCACACAGGTGCTCTTGGATGTGCTCTACAAAAAAGTCAATCATGGTATGGAAATGCGCCTACCAATATTTTCCGCCATTTTGAATTTTGTGAAAAACCCATTTTACCGAACTCCTCCCAGACGCTAAGTCCGATTGACCTGAAAATCTCCAAAAATCATTATTGGCTTACTGCCACCTGAAGTTATCGAAGGATTTTGAATATCTCATTTGGTTACGCTTTTATGGACTAATAAACTTCTCAGGGGCGTGGCTTCTTTCTTAAAGACTATATTATATAATATAATAAGACAATATTTTCAGAATATTTGAAGACTAGGGGGCGCTGTTATTCATTGCTGAATTTCGGCTGTTTTTGGCAATAATTTGCGTTTTTTGGGGTTTACATACTAACCATTTCCTCCAAGAGTTTACACCCGATCGCTGTAAAAATCAGGCAAATGAATTCTAACACCTGTGTGGTCCTTCGGTATCAGAATCAAGAGTTTACCTGGGCGTGAGCTGCCCTCCATTTTGGGCGATTTTCTTGAAAATGTGAAATGCTGTAACTGCAAGGAACATTGATATTTCTGGCTGGAATTCAATATTCATGATGCTAGTGTAGGCCCTGAAGGATTAAAATGCATTGATTCAATATATATGTATATATAGCGCCACCTATTGGCAAAGGTTTACACTTTTATGTGCGTTACCTCCTGATTTCAATGCTTCCTAATGGCATTCAGGCTTAATAGCTTCCCCTACACATATTGATAAAGCAGCCTAGAAACTGCTCTATACATTATCATGAAGCAGCCCAGCAGCTGCTCTGATTCAGCTGCATTTAATCCTACCTAATGGCATTTCGGCTCAATAGCTTCCCCTACACGTATTGATAAAGCAGCCTAGAAACTTCTCTACACATTCTATACACTGGACAGAGCTCCAGTCATGTCATTCACAGAGAGAGGAGGACATTTTCACTGGATAGAAATGATCTACTTGATTAAAGCCAAGCTCTGCTATCTTCAGGGAGCCACACAGCGTGTGTAGTTCATGAGTTATTATTAAAATCAGGAATTTCCTGTCTCAAGGTGATGCAGAAAAATTAGTTCATGCATTTGTTTCCTCCAGACTGGACTACTGTAATTCTTTGTTTGCAGGGTGTTCTTGTAAATCTCTTAAGCCTCTTCAGTTGATTAATGCAACATTTAGGACACACCGAACTCCTCCCTCTCTCTCTCTCTCTCTCTCTCTCTCCCCCCTTTTACTAAAATCCACGTTGCATTAATGCACATGACTAATTCAGCTCCTTCCCGGGAGTTCTTTGTGCTTTCTCGCCGAGCAGGTCTCTGCAGATCGTAGTTCCGTCAGGACCCTGGTCCTGACTCTGGCCGTGGCCCTGCTGGCACCTGCTGCTCCTGTCATCATCATCATCATCATCATCATCATCATCATCATCATAATTTTAAATATGATTCATATCACTATTACTCTTTCCTAAAATCTTTGCTTTCCCTCCCCACAGTCTTCTGTGGATGGTGGTTCGATCTGACGGTGGTGGCCCCTGCAGTGGTCCTGTCCGTACATCTGGCCGGCTACTTGGAATTCTTTGATTAATTTCTGTTATAGAAATTGAATGTATTCTACATCTGTATGAGTCATTCTGTACACATGACATCCATTGCAGTCTGTCCATCCCGGGAGAAGGATCCCTCCTCTGACGTTCTCCCTAAGGTTTCTTCCCTTTTTTCCCTGGAAGGGTTTTTTTCATTTTTTGGGGAGTTTTTCCTGTGCCGATGTGAGGGTCTTGGGACGGAGGATGTTGCATGTGTACAGACTGGAAAGCCCTCCGAGGCAAATTTGTAATTTGCGATTTTGGGCTATACAAAATAAAATGAATTGAATTGAATTGAATTTTCTGATGGAGCAGAAGTGGCGTGATTAGCTGTGATTAACTTATAACAATGCTGTACCATATGTGTCCATTCGTGTCTACTTACTTTAGCTTTATATGGAGAAAACGGAGACCGGTCATTTCTGCAATTGGAACAGCAGCTGACTTGATGACGTCACAACCTCAGCTGTCTTGCTAATATTTTTTATTACAGTTCTTGACTGTTAAGTATTTTACTAATCTCAAGCTTTAGCTTCGTTTTCATTTAAAATTATAAATAATTATATATAAATATGAATATTGAAGTCAAGAGTAAAGGCAAAATAACTCAATGGATCAGATCAGAGTTGTTGCATTATTTTTAAAGCAGGTGAAGAGGAGCAGCTGTATTACATTAAGTAATACTAAGAGGAGTAAGAGGCGGTTGGATCCAGTAACAACAATTAAACAGTTCATATTTTACTGGATAATAACATATTGCACACACACACTAGGGATGCTAGCAGCACTGGACGGGTCCTCGGGCTGCCTGCACGCTGCGTGAGCACGTCACGTGAGCAAGTCACGGCTCAATCCGTGGCAGCTGTCATTTAGGCATTCTGGGTAATTCGGTCTTCTCTTTACACCGCGACACAAACTATCTTGCTTGTCAGTCTTATACCAGACCGGATTCCTTCAGAGGCTAAGACTATAGTCACAGGGATCTCTTCAACGGTGTGAAACTGTAGAACTGTTGTTCTGGTTTGTACAGTCTAGCATGTATGAAGAAATTGTATAATTCATGAAAGATCTTTATTACCTAAGTATAATCTCATTTAAACAGCGTGTAATTCTGTGTTGCAGAGACATCGCTGTAGACCGTAAAACCAACATTAAATGCGCGTTTCTGTTATATTGGAATTTAATATATTAATATAGAAGTCCCGTGTCCTGATAATGTATAAGATGAAGTTCCTGAAGTGAAATTCCATGCTCCACGTGGTTGACATACAGCTAGTTTAGACGTACCATACGTGTCCATTTGAGTCTGCTTACTTTAGCATTATATGTTTGAAGAATGAATCGCGCATTTGTAGGTAGTACTTCCTGGTTTGCCGTCGGGCATTTTGGGAGTTGTAGTTTCCTGCTTATAGAAAAGAATGCTTGCATTTTGAATAGGCTTTTTGTGGGATTGAATATGGTGCACAATGTTTGAAGGTACATGCAAATTATGAAACGACGATGATGATGATAATAATGATTTTGTTATTATAGTGTACTAACAATATTATTATTTATTTGTATTTTGAATGTTATTTAATGTTATTGGGCTATTGAGGTAACGAGCTAGAGAGCTGTGTTGGTTGTAGTATGCACGTGGAAAATGAAACGTTGCATTTCTTATTATTCCAGGTTTATTACCTGGTTCCGTTTAGAAAAAAATAAACAAACTGATGTGGAATACTGAGTGATAGCACCTCCTGATTTCAATGCTACCTAATGCCATTTTGGCTCAATTGCTTCCCCTACACATATTCATAACCCAGCCAACCAACTGCTTTGATGCACGTGCACTCATTTGGAGGCCACAGCGTTGTGCATATTTCTCCTGCATATCAGCAGAATGAATCAAACTCATCAAGTTGGTCAAATGTCCCACTGTGACTGACATGACTGGACCTCTGTCCACACCCTCACTGGAGAGAAAAGGTCCACTTGATAAAAGTACAGGTCATACAGCATGTGTAGTTCACGGGTTATTATTTTCTGATGGAGCAGAAGTGGCGTAATAAGTTGCTCGACTCTGCATTGACTGAATGGACATAATCTTACATATTTTAGTGACGTTTTATTCTCTAATTGGCAAATCAGATTGTAGCTCAGAGATAAGGACACGGACTTAGACACCAGAGTTCTGGCTTTGATTCCTGGCTGGCACTGGATTTTTTTTCTCATTTTCTTTTTTCAACTTTTGACTGCATGTCCGGCCGACCGCTGGCCCCCCCGACATGCGGCTCAGGCCCGTTCAGTACTGCTCCGCAGTCCTAGTTATTATTATTATTATTATTATTATTATTATTTCACCACTTTGAACGCACTTTTGGGGCCTTTATCATAATCAAAAACTCTTGAAACTTGGCATGGGCATCGGAAGAACGTGACATTTAGATATTCTGGGGTTCGCGCTTTTGCGTTTGAAAAAATGGCTCTCTAGCGCCCCCTTCGAATTTTGCACTTTAGCCTATTAGCTTACTTTTTTCCCCCGAGGACCGATTGACCTGAAATTTTACACCCAGGTGCCAATCCGTATGCTCTACAAAAAAGTCAATCATGGTATGCAAATGCGCCTACTTAGATTTTCCGCCATTTTGAATTTTGTGAAAAACCTGTTTTACCGAACTCCTCCCAGACGCTACGAAGGATTTTTGATATCTTATTGGGTTAAGATTTTATAGACCAATGAACTTCTAAGGGGCGTGGCTTTTTCTAAAAGACTCAAAACTTCCAAACTACAAAGCCTGTCCTCACCAAAATGATATCACGTGTTCGGAATGCATCCCAGAACATACCCAGAGATTTTCAGAAAATTTGAAGACTAGGGGGCGCTGTTATTACTTGCTGAATATTTGCACTTTTCGCCCGTTTTTGGCGATAATTTGCGTCATTTTGGGTTTACATACGAACGATTTCCTCCGAGAGTTTACACCCGATCGATTTCAAATTCAAGCAACTGGATCCTAACACCTGTGTGGTCCTTCGGTATCAGAATCAAGAGTTTTCGTGAAACTACCTGGGCGTGAGCTGCCCTCCATTTTGGGCGATTTTCTTGAAAATGTGAAATTTTATAACTGCAAGGAACATTGATATTTCTGGCTGGAATTCAATATTCATGATGCTAGTGTAGGCCTTTTAGGATTAAAATGCAGTGATTCAATATATATGTATATATAGTGCCACCTATTGGCAAAGGTTTACACTTTTATGTGAGTTACCTCCTGATTTCAATGCTTCCTAATAGCATTTTGGCTCAATAGCTTCTCCTACACATATTCACAAATAGTCCCAGCAACTGCGCTACACATTATTATGAAGCAGCCCAGCAGCTGCTCTGATCCAGCTGCATTTAATGCAACATGGCATTTTGGCTCAATAGCTTCCCCTACACGTATTGACGCAGGTGATCATACAGCTCTGCTCTCCTCAGGGAGCCACACAGCGTGTGTAGTTCACGAGTTATTCTTTTTTGATGGAGCAGAAGTGGCGTGATTAGCTGCTTGTCTCTGCATTGACTGAACGGAGGTGATCTTACATGCAGTGGGCTAATAGGCTAAAATGCAGTGATTAAGAATATATATAAATATAGCACCACCTATTGGCAAAGGTTTACACTTTTATGTGAGTTACCTCCTAATTTCAATGCTTCCTAATGGCATTTTGGCTCAATAGCTTCCCCTACACGTATTGACGGAGGTGATCAAACAGCTCTGCTCTCTTCAGGGAGCCACACAGCGTGTGTAGTTCATGAGTTATTCTTTTTTGATGGAGCAGAAGTGGCGTGATTAGCTGCTTGTCTCTGCATTGACTGAACGGAGGTGATCTTACATGCAATGGGCTAATAGGCTAAAATGCAGTGATTAAGAATATATATATATATATATATATATATATATATATATATATATATATATATATATATATATATATAGCGGCACCTATTGGCAAAGGTTTACACTTTTATGTGAGTTACCTTCTAATTTCAATGCTTCCTAATGGCATTTTGGCTCAATAGCTCCCCCTACACGTATTGACGGAGGTGATCATACAGCTCCGCTCTCTTCAGGGAGCCACACAGCGTGTGTAGTTCACAAGTTATTATTTTTGATGGAGCAGAAGTGGCGTGATTAGCTGCTCGTCTCTGCATTGACTGAACGGAGGTGATCCTACATATTTTAGTGAGGTTTTGGATGTGAAATTACAGCGAAGTCAGTAGCATAGGGATAAGGTCCTCCAGTTACTACACCAGAGACCCAGGTTCAATTCCTGGTTGTATTATGTTATTTTTCTCTTTTTTCTTTTTTTTCCAGCTGAGGCTTAGTGTTCCTTTGTTTTGTTTAAATCACAGTATTTGCAGAGAAGGAGTCATCACTCAAATATGTGGAACCAAAAGGCAGCAACTGATCCACTTTAGTCTCCTAGTTGACAGTGCATGAAATGTGTGATTTCCGACAACTTCCGGCACCGTAAATTGTCGTGGAATTTCAGGTTTACGGCAATTTTCGGCAATTTGCGGGCAAAGCCGAAAACTGCCGGAAATTGTCGGAAATTGACGTGGGCCTCCCTTGGCACTTGGCCCCCCATGACTCCCCTCCTCCTAATTCTAGGGGAGGCTTTGACATGTAAACGCTGTGACCTATACAAATGCAAATCAGAGTTTCAGAGAGAGTTTTAGCCCAGGTGACATTTTTTTAAAAGGTAAGAAAATCTCTCGTACAAATAGATCAGGCCTAATTATAGACTCTTACATTTTAGCTTGTATTGATTTATTTAATTTAAGTATGCTAGATTACTGTGTATGCCATTAGTTATGGCAAATGTTATGTAAAAAAGATACACTAAATTATTTAAAACATTAGTTTCAATCTGAATCAGCAAGGTAAAATGACTATTCCATGCAAACATTAGAATGAGAATGAAGGCTCTGCAGAGATCACATTCTCCTAGAGCTCAACTAATGTGCATAGTGGCGGGAATACAGTGACCTTTTCTTTAGTCTTACTTAAATGCACAGAGGACGTATTAACCACTACATCTCGCAGACATGGTGCTTCACAGGCACCGCGGTCTGGTCTCGCGAGTCCTTCCATGTAACAATGACCTCGTATCTGATTGGAGGATCCGGACGTTCAACTCGCGTTAAGCTCCTTTTGGACGCGATCAACAGCTTTCAGCCAGTCGAGAAGAAACTGCAGTTTGTTATCAGCGAACTGTCCGTCAGCTGAATCACCATCCTGCCGATATGAACGAGCGGGAGAGACTGACTCAAAGAAGAAAAGACGGCCGCATGAAATCCCAAGGTAAGAATATGTTTGATGACTGCTAGCTAAGCTAAAAGTAGCTTAGCCTAAAACCAAAGCTAAGAGTAGCCTTACAAAAGAACTAGTGAGCAGAACCCGCTTTATTGAAGTGTATTTTTGTAGTGTATAAGATTTAAAGAGCATGCTTTCATTCCGCCGTATAAGGAAATGGATGCCATAGAATAGATGTCGATCATAACTGTACATTTTGTTTTCACAAACTAGTTTCTCCTCACAATGAGGGGCTGACCTCCTATTTGCTCGGAGCAACATCTGTAAGTGACTTTTTTTAAACTGTTTCTCCTTCCTTATTTAATGTTACGGTGACTTGCGTGTTAATTTTTATTCATACCACTTTCAATTAATTGTTTTCCAGGCACCTGTAAGACGTATTACGAGACTGCACGTCGGAGCTTCAGAATCGCGCCAGAAAAACTCACTGCGGGCGGATGAGCGAAGAGTTCCGCGCGAGAAGAGAGCGGGTAAGAGTTTATTTTGTGACTATTTTTGGCGAGCATTGATCTATGTTTTGTGTCAATATGTTCCTGGCAAATGTTCATTTCCTCTATAAATTCATTAATGTCCTTGGTGGTAGTCTAATAATTTTTTAGTAGCCTACATAGGATAACAATGACATGAATATACAGTACAATATGAATGAATAAATAATATATATTGTATATATAAATTATTTATGAGGCTGGGTGACCAATAGCGACAGATCTGCCAACCAATCACGAGTGATTTTTCTTGTTTGAAAGTTGTGTTCATCCACAACTGTGTTCATCCAATGAGGAAATAAGGAAACTCAAGCCAGGCCTGCCCACGTGTTGTTTTGCTGCCAATCACGAGTGATTTTTCTTGTTTGAAAGTTGTGGTTTCATCCAATGAGGAAATAAGGAAACTCAAGCCAGGCCTGCCCAGGTGTGGTTTTGCTGCCAATCACGAGTGATTTTACTTGTTTGAAAGTTGTGGTTTCCTCCAATAAGGAGTAAGGATATTCAGCCCGCTCCGCTCGGCCACCCGCGGTTTCGCTGCATTCATATGCTAATTAGGGCCATTCACACCTCCGCCAGCTGATCGCCACCTACGTCAGAGTCTGTTTTCGACAATTTCCGGGACAGGCGACTCCTCCAACTCCTCTCTCTCTCTCTCTCTCCCCTTTTACTAAAATCCACGTTGCATTAATGCACATGACTAATTCATCTCCTTCCCGGGAGTTCTTTGTGCTTTCTCGCCGAGCAGGTCTCTGCAGATCGTAGTTCGGTCAGGACCCTGGTCCTGACTCTGGCCGTGGCCCTGCTGGCACCTGCTGCTGCTGTCATCATCATCATCATCATCATCATCATCATCATCATCATAATTTCAATGATTCATATCACTATTACCCTTTCCTAAAATCTTTGCTTTCCCTCCCCACAGTCTTCTGTGGATGGTGGTTCAATCTGACGGTGGTGGCCCCTGCAGTGGTCCTGTCGTACATCTGGCCGGCTACTTGGAATTCTTTGATTAATTTCTGTTATAGAAATTGAATGTATTCTACATCTGTATGAGTCATTCTGTACACATGACATCCATTGCAGTCTGTCCATCCCGGGAGAGGGATCCCTCCTCTGACGTTCTCCCTAAGGTTTCTTCCCTTTTTTCCCTGGAAGGGTTTTTTTCATTTTTTGGGGAGTTTTTCCTGTGCCCATGTGAGGGTCTTGGGACGGAGGATGTTGCATGTGTACAGACTGTAAAGCCCTCCGAGGCAAATTTGTAATTTGCGATTTTGGGCTATACAAAATAAAATGAATTGAATTGAATTAACGTTACAGAATACATACACAAAAAACTGAACTTGCTTAGCTCCTTTTGTTTCACTATGTGATTATCAACTAACTTTACATTTTGTTGTGTTTTAGGGAACCAGGAGAAGGTAACATCCAACTGGAGGAGAACGATGTGTGGTAACATTTAGCCTCTGTAGCTTGGACATATTTTTTGGTATCTTAAGGTTACAGTTAAAATAGCTTGTATCGGAGGTCAAGCTGATGACTTAAGCAAGAAGTCCCCACGAAGGTCAGACCGCTCGGTTCAGCCTATGCGGTTGTTGGAGGACCCACCCCAGAGCTAACCCAAAGGCCTGTGAAAGCTGGAGGTTACAAGGATGCAGCCTAGGCAATTGAGACACAGCTACAGGGTTTTAAAAAACGCATAATTTTGAATATATAATGCCCATAGTAAAAAGTCCTCTTTTCTTTATATCTTATTTGCTCCCAATATACAATACACAAAGACATGCTGTCCATCAATATTAAACATTTATTGACTAAAAACATAACAATAAACAGCAGCAACAGTAAGAACAGGAACATTTAACAGTGATATTAAACAAAATTAAAACTCTTCAACAAAGATGTTCTCTATTTCTGGGTCCGCCTCAACCAACTCGCTTTCGTCTTCTTCACCCATAGTCAAATCATCTGCACAGATTAAAGACAAGAATACACTCATATTCACTGGGAGAATTAGGGGCTAATTCTTTGATAATCAACAAAACAAAACATAGATTTAGTTCTGATACAAATCTGTGAATAATTTGATAATAATCATATCACATGGGTTACCTGTGTTGGAGTTTTGACAGTTTGGGATGTAACAAATAATATGACATGTTCTTTGTCTTGTTCTTGGTACTGTGAGATGTGGGTTTCTGTTTGTGTGTTGTTTTATAATCTTTTGACTTGTAGAAAAGATGGTGTGACCGGATGAGACCATATAAGGCAGACAATGTGAATTGTGGAAGGGAGAGCACAGGAAAAATGAAGATAAAATATTATCTGAGATGGCGCACGTGTGGCCAAAGGGAGAGCCAGTTTGAACCCATTTTCAGGGCGAGGCCGAAGGCTACGTGAAGGAGTACCAGGCACTCATTGTTCGGGGAAGGCAGATTGTTACAGAAGGATGAACTGGGTTGAACCAACGTTCAAGGACAAGAGAGGTTATAAAAAAGAGCAGAGTCAGACAGCAGACGGACTCTGAGAGGGACAGCTTGCAAAGCGTGTTTCAGGTCTCCAGGTATACCTGCGGAGGATTGCTCATGTAGCACTTTATCTCTTCTAAATAAAATGTTAACTTTTTTAACTTTAATTGAGTGCCGTATTGGATTCTTCTCATCAACCAACTCGGGGGAATAGGAAATCCCAACAGTACTTATGTAAGTCGCTTTGGGTAAAAGCGTCAGCTAAATTACATGTTATGTAATGTAAGATGTAAGAACTGCTTTTGAGTACATTCATTGCAGATGGTCACACTTACCATCACCACGAGTTCCAACTTAGAAGAGAGGCAGCAGCCTCAAAGGCTAAGCCCCTCCATCTCCTGCTTCATCAGCTGTAGTTGCTGTTCAGCAGGTCTCCGCCTCCTGACTTGCCTCACCAGGACCTGCATGACCTTGTGGTGGCAATCTAAAGATTGCAAATACACGTCCTGGCGAGACACTGCCTGATCAAGGCACGCATACTGAAATTAAAAACAAATACATGTACATATTGATCATTTTGAAATACCAACTATGTTCTATGGTGGTGTTATAATATATCGAAAAAAGATGATTATAAATGACTATATCTGTGTTCTATATTTTAGGATTTGTTTAAATGTGTATGGTAAATGCATAACTTCAATCATGACGCCAATGAAAAATAATTATTACCCCTCATAGAAATCAAGAAAAGAAATAGTAACACTTGCATTTGTAACAAAGAAAATAGATAATATGACTTTCCACCACTGCCAGTAAGCATTTCAGCTTTGCTAACTGCAGTACACGCAAATACGTATGAACAATACATTTACTTACAGTTTGAATTTGGCAGGCCTTCCTCATCTTCTCCACCTCCTCGTCATTTATTTGAGGGAATTTTGTTGGACTTTGCATTTTCTAATGAACAGCAAAGCACGGAACATAAAATATAAAATATATATTTTCAACAAACATCTGGGTAAACATTAATTTCCACAGATTTAATAGGATAACTGAGGTACTACAATTTCAGGATTACCTAATAATTAATTTCAGGAAAAGACATTTCTCTCAATCTCTGGAAAAATACTTCTAAACTGCAATATAAGTAGTGCACAATATAGCTCTGAACAACGATGTCTTTCATTACAATATTAGCATTAAATCAATATACTCATGGATACTCACGAATGTATAGCTCAATACCATGAAATTATCAAATGGTGGTGAAGTTCAAATGCATTTCGACTCCACCTCAAAGCCCCTCCCACCACACCCAAACTGATTGGGCCATATCATAGACCCTGGATTTTAAAAAACAACATCTCAAAATTGCATCATTTTTAAATGACTATTTTTATATTATTAATACATATAAACATACACACAATTTCTGTTTGCCCCAATATGCGTGAAAGTAAAAAACGTAACTAATTAATTTAATTTAATTCAAACCCAAAGCGCCAACCCCCCTCCCTCTCCCAAAATAATTGCGAGTGAGCCTCTCTCTCACTGAAGGCAGACAGCGTGACTGGATTGTGACAGATAGCGAAAATAAACATAAGGGAAATTAAGTCACTGGTACAAGTTACTGAAGAATATGTGCAGTCTATAGCCTTGTTTGTGCAATTCATTTTAAGGTCCGTATTTTTAAACACCATCAACTCTTATTTTGACTCTTATCTCCGCCGAATGTCATTGCGCCCATATACCCCCCTGGCCAACGGTCATTCTTCCTCTTTGAAATTCATTGAACTTCAAGGAACAACCTCACCCCGAGCGAGCTTCGTACTTTTTCATATTGTACGCTGCTTCAACCGGACTCCTAATCTCACTCTTTGAACTTCATTCGAAATTCACGCAAACCACCCTGAGCTCGACCTTTTAAATATTGTACGCTGCTTCAACCAGACTTCTTCCCACCAACTGAAAACTCTTCAGACTAACGGTAAGTTTAATGTCATGATCTTTCTTGAGGCTCGCCCATTTAGCGAAAACGAGCTAACGCCAAGCTAACTTAACTTTGCCGAAGCAACATGCTTTCTTCGCGCCAGTAATTCTGAGGACAATCGACAACGGTTAGCATAACTACGTCGGTAACAAACTAATTGAGTGTCAGTTATTTGCCGGAGAGTACCGGAGAGTTTGTAATTGATGTTAGTAGTCCGGCTAACGGTTAGGTCTCGTGCTAGTCCTTTTTAGCTGATGTAAACGCACATCCACGGACATGTTCGCGTGCTAATGTCGGTGCGGAGCTGCTGTGTGTGGGATAAATACGTTTTTATTATAATGGTGGGAGAAACACTGCTATCACGTTTTAACCGTTTATATCAGGAGTGCAGTAATTGCAGTGTACAGGACTTTTGATGGATGCTGGAGGGGCGGGAGGGACTCTCGGGTCTCACGGGAACGATGAGACCCGTTGCCGAAGCAACATGCCTTCTTCGCGCCAGTAATTCTGAGGACAATCAACAACGGTTAGCATAACTACTTCGGTAAATAAACTAAATCAGTGTCAGTTATTTTCCGGAGAGTACCGTAGAGTTGGTAGTTGATGTTAGTATTTCAGCTAACGGTTAGGCCTCCTGCTAGTCCTGTTACCTGCTAGCTGACATGTTCGTTTATAATGGTGGGGGAAACACTGCTATCACGTTTTAGCCGTTTATATCAGGAGTGCAGTAATTGCAGTATACAGGACTTTTGATGGATGCTACGGCCGATGGGCGGCGGGTTGGAAGAGACTCTCTGGTCGCGGGTCTCGCGCCCAATGCGTTAGACCTGAGAGCCCTGAGTATACAGTTCGAAGATTATGGCGATCTTGTAAGACAAATATTGTCATATTTTAATGTATAATATTTAATATATTTTTTAGCGTTTTTAATACACGTCACAACTTCCAATGGGCGACACCCGCCAGTGTGCGGTTTCTTGAACTGCATGGCGCGAGTATTTTATTTATAATATCAAAAGGGTTTTGTGGCTCCCAGTGTTTTCTTTACTGTGTCAAACGTGTCCAAAGGCTCTTTGAGTGGTAAAGGTTGCCGACCCCTGTTGTAGACTAAATGTATCATGTCATTTTAATATTATATATTTGTACGCAAATACTTTCAGATGCCTCGCGGAAAGAACTTCTTCCGGTCTGAGGCTGCCACGTTTCGCATGGCAGAGAGAAGCTACAGTTCTCAACTCTAGCAAGGTGAAAAGCAATTGTCCTGTAAACACTGTCACATATTTTGCAAACACAAATGAAGCACTTATTCCTGTGTTTTTAAAACTGTACTACTATTGCATAACTTACATTAGGTTTCACCCTTTTTTTCTTACATAGGCTGTGGCACAGGTTGCCGTCACCACGTGCGCCTTTGGCCAAGGTCTTCCCTCACTGGAAGACAACGTAAATTGGTCCTTCCACCCAAGTTTCCGGACAAGAAGGTAGTTTACTTTTACAAGAAATGGACATACCATTTGATCTAGATGAATGTGTAGTTTTCATTCACTCCCTTTTGTTCTTCCAGTTGGTGCTTGTTCTCGGATGCCCCCACCTGCGTGCAATTGCAGATGGATTTGTGGGGATGCCGGACGGCATCCTCTCATTTGGCTTCCTCTCCGTGCCTGGAGGGAGCGCAGCCGACCTGCAGCTGGAGATCGAGAACGCGGTTCTCACACAACAACCTGATGCACTTTGCATCTTGGCTCCAAGCAACCACTTGACAGCCAGCCGTTGTGTCAGTGACGCAGGAGCTGATTTCGCCAAGCTCATGATCAGTGTGACCAAACGCTTTCCTAATGTAAGTGTTTTTTCTCCAAATGCTTTTGTTGAATAATTATAAATCAACTTTTGGTATGAGCTTCAATGATGAATATTTTGTCATTGCTGAATGTAGTTCATAATATTACGTACATCTTTTTGTCATGCAGGTGTTTTCCCTGGACTTTCCCCCACGACTCAACTGTGAGGCGGAGGACCAGCACCTGTTGCGACAGGAATTCCGTAATGTCACTGAACGGATGGGTGTGAAGTACTGTTCCATTGCTGAGTACTTTCCACTTCAAGACTGTAGACTTTGGGTCACAGACGGCGTAAGTACCTTTTGACCTTCTGATTTTGCACATGTGACAGTTCTACATCCTCTTCTTTGTTGTGTATGGGATGATGAAGCAAAATTCATGTCAAAGCATCCATTTTCTATATTCACTTGTATTTGTTTAAGGTGCACCTGAGTGAAGATGGTGGGATGAAGATCTTGGTGAAGTGCCTGGCGCATCACTCGTATCAAGTAGGCCTTTTCAACACTGCTTTGATGCCACTAAATTATGATTCCATTTTTTCCCTTTAATGTTTATGTATCTGAAACATTGTTTTATTCTTATTGTTATTAGAAACTTCACCCCCCGCCTGAGCCACAGGTTTCTTCCCCACCATCAGTGGAAATAGTCACTCCAGCACCAAAGCCACAGCATTCTCCCACAACACGCCAAACCGCCATCACCCCTGACCCCAAGCTACAAGTTTCTCCCAAACCCTCACCACTACCATCAACTCCAGCTCTGAAGCCACTGGTTTCTCCCAAGCCATCACTGCTGCCTTCAAGTCCAGAACCAAAGCCACTGGTTTCTCCACGACCATCAGCCCCCACATGCACTCCAAAAGCTGTACTACTTCAATCTGATCTTAAGTGGTCAATTGTCGGAAGGGGCAGGAAGGTAATTGTTCAAACTCTTGACTTGTTGGCTTGAGGTTTTTAAAGAACTGATTTCCAAAAGACCTCATCAAAGTGTAGGTCAAAGGAAATGTACACAATACTGTTTGTTATTACAGAGGCAACAACCCGGCCAATTCTAGCCAACATGCAATGCCCCCAAAAGAAGGCTGCTTCATCGTCAGGAAGCACTGAAGGAGTGCTCTGTCCTGCTAAATCCGCTCAAGTTTAGAAGGGCAATGTTGGCAGAAATGAATAAGATTTCTCCATCACATCTTCCTAGCCCGAAGATATGCACACCAGCTACTCCTCAAATCAAAAAGGTATCCATTCTAATTCTTTGTTGAGAATCTTATATGGTCACTTGTCGGGCAGGAATGTAATGGTTTGCACACATGACTTGTTGGCCTGAGGGTTTTCACGGAACTGAAGTCAGTCAAAGGATACGTACTTGTGAAATAAAACTTGTTTCTTATTACAGAGGAGTCCACCCTGTCAACCTAGGAGGAGGATCCTTCATCATCAGGTTGGTTATATTTATTGTTTTTAAGTACCACACCATGTTATGAGATTACACTAGTAGGGTTGGCTTTTGAGTAGGTTAATTTGACATTCTTCTTTCCATGTCTCCATTTTGCAGGTTGAGGTGAAGGATTGCTCCGCCCCGCTAACCCCTGCCAGGTCTAGCTTGGTGCCGTTGGTGAAGATGGATGACCCTACTCCATTGAATGTTCCTAGCCCTATGGAATCCACTGAAGTTACTCTACACATCACAGAGGTGGTACAAAAATGGTTTAGTATTTATTCATTACAGGGATCGTTTAAAAATGCACAGGTTTTGTTGCAGCATTTAAGGGTTGCTGTTTCTAATAACTAATTTCCCCCTTGATGATAACTGCAACATCCATTTAACTAAAGTGATGGACAGCAACATGTTTGCATGGTTTCACAAATAAGTAAAACTCAGAAACATGCTTTTTTAAATTATTGCTCCTCTAGGTGGAAACGTCACCCACTTCCACAGAGGTGACGGCCAGACCTCAGCCTACTGGAGTTTTGGTAGTTGTCAAAAAAGAGGTTGGTGAACTTTGTAGGAAATTAGCATATTCCAATAATGTTTATAATTTGCAGTTCCTTCTAATATTGTTGTTGTTTAGGTCCAGGCAGCACCAGGTGCAGAAGAGACGGCAGGGTCGTCTTCTACTGGTGTTCCAAAAGAAGCTGCCTCCGTCAAGGTTAGTCCGTTGTGGGGAAAATAGAGGGAGAATACATTTCTAAAACCACTTCACTCCTGATTTTTCTCATTAATAACTACAACTGGCCTCCTATATAATCTAGGTGGTATCTGATGTGCACAGTCAACTGGAAACAGCCCTTCATTCAGTGTGCATTTAAATGTTGTACAGTTTTTATTCAATATTATTCATTGATTTTTGTTTTACTAAATTTCATTGAATTGCAAATGAGTATAGTTTATATGGACATTTACTTTTTTAGTCTGCTACTTCTGTTGAAGAATGTTGTTGCTAACAAATTCCCCCCTTCTAATAAATAGTGTCTATTAAAGTTAAGTGATGGGCAGCAACCACACATTTGTAGTACGACATATTTGTGAAACCATATAAAGAAACGTGCTTGTTTTTATTTGTCTAGTTAATGCCCTTCTTTTCGTAGGTGAAAACGTCACCAACCTTTGCGGAGGTCGCTGCTCGATGCTCTCCTACGAGGGTTTTGGTGGCTGTGTCAAAGCGGGTTGGTGATCATTGTAGGAAATCTACCCTATTCCAGTTACATTTTAATGTAAAACTTAACAAGGTGAGTAAAAAGCTATATCAGGACAACCTGTCACATAGACTGAAAGCCCAGGAAATGAGTAAAGCCAAATATAAGAACGATCTATTGCACAAAGAAAACGTTAAGAAGCTCAGCACGGGTAAATATCAACAAAATCTGTTGCACAAAGAAAAGGTAAAAAAAACTCAGCACAAATAAATACTGTACAAATGCCATTCACAGGCAGAATGTAAAAGCTGTGAGTTTAAGGAAATATTATGGAAATATTATGCATAAAACACGCATTATAGCAGGGAATAAATCTAGACTTCGACAGAGGAAAGAATGGTCAAAACAATTTGAATTTTTCATGGAGCAGTTTTCTGAAAAGGTAAAAAATGGACCGGAATTTGTCTGTTGTGTTTGCAATCGACTGCTGTTCGCACATCAGGTGTTGCATTGTAAAAATGACTACGGTAAGCGCAAGGACGTAGCTTTAATTGCAGATAAATGTATCGCGCATAATTATTTCCATGAATGTGATGATGACTGTGTAGTACCATGTAAATGGCTGGATATGGGTAGAGGAAAGCTGTGGATCTGTCACACATGTCATTCTAAAATTAAGAGAGGAGTAATGCCACCTGAATGTGTACTGAACAACATGGAAGTACATCCCATCCCAGAAGAACTGGCTTGTTTAAACTTCATTTGATTGCTTTACACATACCTTTTATGAAAATGTTGGCTTTGCCTAAAGGAGGTCAAAATGGAGTGCATGGACCTGTGACATGTGTTCCAGCCAATATCGTTCAGACTACTAACTTGCTTCCACGTTCAGAAATGGACGGCTCTCTTTTGCGTGTCAAGTTAAAGCGTAAGCTGACCTATAAAGGCCATTATCAATGTCAATTTGTAGATCTCTTGCGCATTAGAAAGGCGCTGATGGGTTTTGAAACAAACAAATCCTTATTATAAAGATGTAGAATTTAATGAAAATTGGTTAAATGATTTTTGTAGAGAAGAGCAAAATGTAGACGATGGCAGAGAAAATTACCAAACATCTGCAGATATCGGGGATGAGCTGTTACATGATCGACAACAGCACTGCATGTTTCAAGACACATGTCTGATGCCTGTGGATATTGGTCAAGAGGTATTGGATCAGTACTTTGACAGTACATTAAATCTGGCTCCAGCTGAAGGTAGCACTCCAGTGAAATTATTATCAGACATCTCCAACGAAGCCAAGAGCTTTCCTGTATTGTTTCCACAGGGATGCAATACATTTCATAATTATAGGCAACAAAGGTTGACATTGTCACGGTATTTAAACCTTCGACTTCTCAATGTCGATGGCCGGTTTGCAAACAATGTAGAGTACATCTTCTTTGCACAGTGTTTATCTGAGGTGCAACAAGTCATTTCCACTGTCTCAATAGCATTGAGAAAGGGTAAAGCGGGCCATAACACCAAATCAATTGACGTTGATTTACTTAAAGATCAGGATACTTTAAGAAACTTGCTGCAGTTTGATGATGGGTTCCGTTTTCTTAAGCCTATTCGAGGTAACCCATCTTTTTGGCAGGGCGCTCAACAGGACCTCTTGGCTTGTGTGCATCAGCTTGGGGTCCCCACGTGGTTTTGTTCGTTTTCTTCATCAGATTTACGTTGGAAGTCTCTTCTCAGTAGTATTTTGAAACAAGAAGGTAGGACACAAACACTAAATGATTTAGAATGGTCAGAGGGATGTGAACTTCTGCGACGCAATCCTGTCACTGCGGCAAGGATGTTTGACTATAGGTGGCATTGCTTTTTGAAGGAGGTACTTATGTCTCCATCACAACGAATAGGCAAAATAGTGGACTTTTTTTATCGGGTAGAATTTGAACAGCGCAGGTCACCTCATGTGCATTGTATTTTCTGGATTGAGAATGCTCCCAAACTTGATAAAAACACAGATGAGGAAGTCGTTCAATTCATTGATAAATATGTCACCTGTGAATGCCATCACAAGACGAGCCGTTAAAGGACATTGTGATGTCTGTGCAACAACATTCCAAAAGACATTCAAAAACGTGTAAGAAAAACGTTTGTCGGTTTAACTTTCCGAGGCCAGCATCCACTCGCACTTTTATATGTCGGAAAACTGATGAGGAATAAGAACAAACTTGTCAGTGTAATGTAACTCTTTTGACACCGTGTGGATGTGGACATAGAGAACGTTTAGCTGCTGATGACGTCAATTAAATTGGCTCTATCAAACGAGGAAGCTAATTTGGGTAGTATAACGCAGTTGTTTGAAGCATTGGGGATCAATCGGACTACCTTTGAGGCTGCGTACAACTGTGTTGCCAGAAATACACATGTTGTTTTAAAAAGGGAAATTGATGAAGTGTGGGTCAATCAATACAACAGGAATTTGTTAAAATACTGGGATGCAAACCTCGACATTCAGTATATTGTTAATGCTTATGCTTGCGTTGTGTATATCATTTCATACATCTCAAAGGCAGAGAAGGAGATGGGATTGTTGTTAGGAAATGCACACCGAGAGGCATCCAACTACGGCAATGTCGATGCTAAAGATGCATTAAAAAAGTTAAGCGGTGTTTACCTACACAACCGAGACGTTTGTCCTCAGGAGGCTGTGTATCGGTTGACGGGCATGTCCCTTAAGGAATGTTCGCGAAAGGTTCAGTTTGTGCCAACAGGAGACACTGCTGTGAGGATCAGTTTGCCGTTAAGTGTGTTAAAACACAAGGCAGACAAGAAGAAACTCACAACGGCAGACATGTGGATGACCAGCTTCGACGACCGCTATGAAAACAGACCAAATGATGCCGTTTTCAATGACATGTGTCTGGCATCATTTGCATCACAGTATTGGGTTTTGTCTAAAAAATCAACATTCAAACAAAAAAATTCAACTACAGAATAATCTTGGTTTTATGGTTAAAAGAACGAGGACTCAACCTGCAGTGGTCCGTTATGCTCGCTTTTCAAAGACTAAATGTCCAGAGATGTTTTTCCAAAGCATTTTGCAGTTGTTCATGCCATATCGTGTTGACGGCCAGTTAAAACCATCTAACTGTGAAACATTTCAACAGTTTTACAAAAATGGTCATGTCACCTGTAACGACGGATCACGACAGTCCGTGAAGTCCGTCTATCGTTGACAAAAACAGAACACTGTTTGAGGTGGATTCAGAGGAATTGGATAACGCACAAGAGTCTATTGATGATGGTGTTTTGGAAGATGCGTGGTGTGAACTGTGCCCAGAGCAAGAGTTGGAGCGGCTGGAGAGTGAAGAGGAGCGCAGAGCCAACGCCACGGTGGACGAGCACGTGGAAGGTATTCCTGATCTTGCAGTAAGTCATCAACAAGTGGCACATTTGCAAAAGACGAGCAACACTAACCAGAAGTGAGGGGTTGAAATTGGTTCGTAGTCTGAACGATACACAAATGTCGATATTTTATCAGGTAAGAACGTGGTGTTTGAAAAAGGTATGCGGTGAAAATCCAGACCCCTTTCATGTTTTCATAACCGGTGGTGCAGGAACTGGCAAAAGCCACTTGATCAAGGCAACAAGGTTGCTCTCTCCACTAGGTCAGCACCCTGACGAATTGTGTGTATTGTTAACTGCTCCAACAGGCATTGCTGCGTACAACTTGCATGCTTCAACCATTCATTCCACATTTAGCATTGCTACAAATGTCAACCTGCTTACACCACTTTGGGTGAAGCAAGGATAAATACTTTGTGTGCCAAATACAGTAACCTTCAAATTCTAATAATTGATGAAATTTCAATGGTTGACCATAAATTATTGGCGTACATACATGGTAGGTTACGGCAGATCAAACAAATTCGGGAACTTTTCCCCATTCGGTAATGTGATTGCAGTTGGAGATTTCTTCCAGTGGCTTCCGGTAAAAGGTAAGGCTTTGTATGTTGATGATGTGGGCAACAATCTCTGGTCGAGCAATTTCAAGTTTATTGAGTTAACAATTATTCAGCGGTAGAAAGACGCTGCATTTGCAGAGTTGTTAAATAGATTAAGGAAACGTTCCAAATCAACGGCCATGTTGCCGAGGGACACCAGTTTACTTAAAACGCGAGCAACTGGTGAAGAGAGTTCGTCTTTGCACATTTTTGCCACAAATGCACAGGTTGACAAACATAATGTTGAGCAGCTCCATAAAACATGTCTAGAACATGTCGAAATAGATGCCCAGGATTATGAACGCAACAAAAAAAAACGGAAAACTTGAATTGAAACGGGGGCATCATGCCAGGGTCTTTAACACCTCTTTAGATAAACACCTGGTTTTAGGTGAGAAAGCACGCGTCATGCTTACCAAGAATGTAGACGTCATGGATGGACTTGTGAATGGGGTCTGTGGCACAGTGACACACATAGTTAATTCAACTGGTAGTAACTTTCCAAAAATTGTGTACCAAGAATGTAGACGTCATGGATGGACTTGTGAATGGGGTCTGTGGCACAGTGACACACATAGTTAATTCAACTGGTAGTAACTTTCCAAAAATTGTGTACCTTCAATTTGATGAAAGAGGTTGGCGCACAGATTCGGGGAAATCATGCCTGTGCTTTAAGCCACCTCTTAACCTCAACACCTATTCTTCCACAAGAAGATAGTTTCCAACAAAGGTGGATTACGTCGTCAATTTCCTCTTAAACTTGCCTGGACTTGTACAATACACAAGGTACAAGGAATTACTGTTAATAACGCTGTAGTGTCGCTTAAAAAAATCTTTGCTGCAGGAAAGGCGTATGTAGCATTAAGTCGCCTCACAACTTTATCAGGATTAATTCTTCAGGACTTTAAAGAAGACACATTCTATTGCAAAGATAATGTACACGAAGCACTTCAGTGCATGGAACCATTTGTATGTGAATATAGTACAGCACCCAAATCGTACACACACAGCTTTAGAGTGCTTTTAATGAACGTCCAAGGTTTGCCAGGACATGTCAGTGACTTCAATTCCCTACGGTGTCCTTGCATTTTTTGGAAAAAACGTGAAAGTTGTATTAAGAACCCTGCATTTTCTTAATTACCAGTCAATTAATTATATAACTGAGAATTTACTGATTATATAACTGACAATTTTCATGCTGTCTTCACTTGTTACAGAGCAGTACAAGCATGTTGGTTTACCTCGTCTGGAGCCGCACAGTGAACCACAGCTCACGTGTGTTCTACAGGATCTGAGGCAGATAGGCTGATCGAGGTTCAATGTGTGTAGGGTCCAAATTCACATGCCATCCCCAGTTAACCTGTTTATTTCCAACCGCATGTCCGGACGACCGCTGGCTCCCCCGACATGCGGGTCAGGCCCGTTCACTACTGCTCCGCAGTCCTAGTTGTTATTATTATTATTAGGGCCTGAGCCGACTGAAAGTCGGGCGAAGCCCTATTGCATTTTGAAGAAGAATTATTATTATTATTATTATTTCACCACTTTAAATGCACTTTTCGTGCCTTTTTTATCATATTCAAAAACTCATGAAACTTGGCACGGGCATCAGAAGTGCGTGAACTTTAGATATTATTGGGGTCGCGCTTTTAGGTTTGAAAAATTGGATCTCTACCGCCCCCTGGAAATTTTCAAAAACTGCTTCCTCTTGGGAATTGTTTTTCTACTTTCACCGATAAAGTTGAAATTTTCCACACAGGTGCTCTTGGATGTGCTCTACCAAAAAGTCAATCATTGTATGCAAATGCGCCTGCCATTATTTTCCGCCATTTTGAATTTTGTGAAAAACACGTTTTAGCGAACTCCTTCCAGACGCTAGGTCCGATTCTCCTGGGAATCTCGCAAATGCATTATTGAATTGGATCTTATCGAAGGAATTTTGATATCTCATTTGGCTACGATTTTATGGACCAATAAACTTCTAAGGGGCGGGGCTCCTTAAAGACTGAGAACCTGACAACTACGAGGCCTCTCCTCATCAAATTGATATCACATGTTCAAATGGCATCCCAGAACATCCCCAGAAATTTTCAGAATATTTGAAGACTAGGGGGCGCTGTTATTGATTGCCGAATATTTGCACTTTTTGCCCGTTTTTGGCGATAATTTGCATACGAACGATTTCCTCCGACAGTTTACAACCGATCGATTTCAAATTCAGGCAAATGGATCCTAACACCTGTGTGGTCCTTCGGTTTCAGAATCAAGAGTTTTCGTGAAACTACCTGGGCGTGAGCTGCCCTCCATTTTGGGCAATTTTCTTGAAAATGTGAAATGCTATAACTGCAAGGAACATTGATATTTCTGGCAGGAATTTAATATTCATGATGCTAGTGTAGGCCTTTTAGGATTAAAATGCAGTGATTCAATATATATGTATATATAGCGCCACCTATTGGCAAAGATTTACAATTTTTGTGAGTTACCTCCTAATTTCAATGCTTCCTAATGGCATTCAGGCTCAATTGCTTCCCCTACACATATTGATTAAGCAAAGTAGCCACTGCTCTGATCCAGGTGCATTCAATGCTTCCTAATGGTATTCAGGCTTAATAGCTTCCCCTACACATATTGACACAACGGCCTAGCAACTGCTCTACACATTATCATGAAGCAGCCCAGCAAATGCTCTGATCCAGGTGCATTCAATGCTACCTAATGGCATTTTGGCTCAATAGCTTCCCCTACACGTATTGACGGTGGTGATCATACAGCTCTGCTCTCTTCAGGGAGCCACACAGCGTGTGTAGTTCACAAGTTTTCTGATGGAGCAGAAGTGGTGTGATTAACTGCTTGTCACTGCATTGACTGAAAGGAGGATATTTAAGTGATGCCATTTCTTTGCTTTTTCAGCAGACACAGTAGCTCCGAGATAAAGACTCCAGCTGGCACATGAGAGATCCTGGGTTTGATTCCTGGCTGGCACCAGCTTCGTTTTTTCTCATTTTCTTTTTTCACCTTTTGACTGCATGTCCGGCCGACCGCTGGCCCCCCCCGACATGCAAGACTCAGGCCTGTTCAGTACTGCCCCGCAGTCCTAGTTGTTGTTGTTGTTGTTATTATTATTAGGGCCTGAGCCAACTGAAAGTCGGGCGAAGCCCTATTGTGTTTCGAAGAATTATTATTATTATTTCACCACTTTAAACGCACTTTTGAGGCCTTGATCATATTCAAAAACTCTTGAATTTTTGCGTGGTTATTGGAAGTGCGTGAAATTTAGATATTCTTGGTCGCGCTTTTGAGTTAAAAAAAATGGCTCTCTAGCGCCCCCTGCAAGTGCTTCCTCTGGGGAAATTTTGTTCTACTTTCACTGATAGAGTTGAAATTTTGCACACAGGTGTTCTTGGATGTGCTCTACAAAAAAGTCAATCATGGTATGCAAATGCGCCTACCAATATTTTCCGCCATTTTGAATTTTGTGAAAAACCCGTTTTACCGAACTCCTCCCAGAAGCTAAGTCCGATTGACCTGAAAATCTTCGAAAATCATTATTGGCTTACTGCCACCTGAAGTTATCAAAGGATTTTTGATATCTCATTTGGTTACGCTTTTATGGACTAATAAACTTCTCAGGGGCGTGGCTTCTTTCTTAAGGTCTCAGAACTTCCAAACTACAAGACCTGTCTTCACCAAATTGATATCACATGTTCGGGTTGCCTCCCAGAACACACCCAAATATTTTCAGAATATTTGAAGACTAGGGGGCTCTGTTATTCATTGCTGAATTTCGGCCGTTTTTGGCGATAATTCGCGTTTTTTGGGGTTTACATACTAACCATTTCCTCCGAGAGTTTACACCCGATCGCTTTAAAAATCAGGCAAATGGATCCTAACGCCTGTGTGGTCCTTCGGTATCAGAATCAAGAGTTTTTGTGAAACTACCTGGGCGTGAGCTGCCCTCCATTTTGGGCGATTTTCTTGAAAATGTAAAATGCTATAACTGCAAGGAACATTGATATTTCTGGCAGGAATTCAATATACATGATGCTAGTGTAGGCCTTTTAGGATTAACATGCATTTATTCAATATATATGTATATATAGTGCCACCTATTGGCAAAGGTCTACACTTTTGTGTGCGTTACCTCCTGATTTCAATGCTTCCTAATGGCATTTTGGCTCAATAGCTTCTGCTCCACATATTCACAAATAGTCCCAGCAACTGCGCTACACATTATCATGAAGCAGCTGCTCTGATCCAGCTGCATTTAATGCAACATGGCATTTTGGCTCAATAGCTTCCCCTACACGTATTGATAAAGCAGCCTAGAAGCTTCTCTACACATTCTCTACACTGGACAGAGCTCCAGTCATGTCATTCACAGAGAGAGAGAACATTCTCACTGGAGAGAAATAATCTACTTGATTAAAGCCAAGCTCTGCTCTCTTCAGGGAGCCACACAGCGTGTGCAGTTCTTGAGTTATTATTTTCTGATGGAGCAGAAGTGGCGTGATTAGCTGTGATTAACTTATAACAATGCTGTACCATATGTGTCCATTCGTGTCTACTTACTTTAGCTTTATATGGAGAAAACGGAGACCGGTCATTTCTGCAATTGGAACAGCAGCTGACTTGATGACGTCACAACCTCAGCTGTCTTGCTAATATTTTTATTACAGTTCTTGACTGTTAAGTATTTTACTAATCTCAAGCTTTAGCTTCGTTTTCATTTAAAATTATAAATAATTATATATAAATATGAATATTGAAGTCAAGAGTAAAGGCAAAATAACTCAATGGATCAGATCAGAGTTGTTGCATTATTTTTAAAGCAGGTGAAGAGGAGCAGCTGTATTACATTAAGTAATACTAAGAGGAGTAAGAGGCGGTTGGATCCAGTAACAACAATTAAACAGTTCATATTTTACTGGATAATAACATATTGTACACACACACACACACACACACTAGGGCTGCAAGTAGCACTGGACGGGTCCTCTGGCTGCATGCACGCTGCGTGAGCATGTCATGTCACGTGGGCAAGTCACAGCTCAATCCGTGGCAGCTGTCATTTAGGCATTCTGGGTAATTCGGTCTTCTCTTTACACCGTGACACAAACTATCTCGTTGTCAGTCTTATAGCAGACCTCATTCCTTCAGAGGTTAAGACTATACTTATAGGGATTTGTTCTACAGTGTGAAACTGTTGTTCTGGTTTGTACAGTCTAGCATGTATAAAGAAATTTAAACTGTATTACATAAGTATAATCTCCTTTAAACAGCGGGCAATTCTGCGTTGCAGAGACATCGCTGTAGACCGTAAAACCAAGATTAAATCCTCCATTCTATTATATTGGACTTTAATATGTTAATATAGAAGTCCCGTGTCCTGATAACGTATAAGATGAAGTTTGGGAAGTGAAATGTTATGCTCCACGTGGTTTACATACAGCTAATGTTTAGACGTTCCATACGTGTCCATTTGTGTCTGCTTACTTTAGCTTTATAGAAAATACTGCATGCCTTTTGAATAGGCTTTTGGTGGGCTTGAATATGGTGCACAATGTTTGAAGGTACATTCAAATTATGAAACGACGACGATGATAATGATTTTGTTATTATAGTGTACTAACAATATTATCATTTATTTGTATTTTGAATGTTATTTAATGTTATTGGGCTATTGAGGTAAAGAGCTATAGAGCTGTGTTAGTTGTAGTATGCACGTGGAAAATGAAACGTTGCATTTCTTATTATTTAAGGTTTATTACCTGGATCCGTTTAGAAAAAAATAAACTGATGTGGAACTTTTATGTGCGTTACCTCCTGATTTCAATGCTTCCTAATGGCATTCAGGCTTAATAGCTTCCCCTACACATATTGACAAAACAGCCCAGCAACTGCTCTACACATTATCATGAAGCAGCCCAGCAGCTGCTCTGCTCCAGCTGCATTTAATGCTACCTAATGGCATTTTGGCTTAATAGCTTCCCCTACACGCATTGATAAAGCCGCCTAGAAACTTCTCTACACATTCACATAAATCTCAAAACTCAAAAAGGAGCCACGAGGATACAAATCTAGAAATACAGTTCTCTCAACACTCACATGACTGCGCTCAGGGAGTTACTCTCAAGGCTCGGCAAAGAGAGACGCTCAGGTGGCCTTTTAAAGGCCAGCCAATGAGCCACAGGTGGACACACTTAACATAATCAGTCCCACTCCTGACAACTGTGAGGACTGAGGGCCCCACATCGGTTCTTCAGGGTACTGCAGTCCACAAACCCTGACACTGCTATGTATATTTTCAGCCGTGTATATATTTTCAGCAATTCTTTGTACTTCATTTAAGCTTTTTCATCCATATATTTTCATAAAATCTATTGAAATTTATTCTAGCTTCTCCCATTTGTTTATTTTCAGCAATTCTTTTAAATTCATTTCAGCTTTTCTTATTTCTATATTTTCAACGATTCTTTTTGCATTCCAACGCATTTTCAGCAGGAAATGCATTTTCTAGTTATAATACCTTTTTGTATACCTTTCTGTAAATGGGCTGTGCCGAGAGAGATATAGCAGATAGAGTTCCCCACCGTAAACGGCTGCTGTCGGATGTCAAGATACAGTGAGGGAAATATTCTGAATGTAGGCTGCACCTAAGCAGATAGTGTTCCCTTAATGTAGTAGTTTATAGGGCGCCGTTGGTAAAATCCTGCTCGGTTTTTGTACATTTAGCAAAATCAAGGAAGGATGAATACCAACACAGCTCACAAAATCCAAACCAACATCTTTCAGTTTTCCCAAACTAGGCACAGCAAACGTTGACTCAGCTAGTACCAGGGCTCACATTAATAACCTTATCAACCACAGCAGGGTAAGCATTTCCATGTAGAAAGCCCACACAAGGACCCAGATGGAGTCGACCCTTAGATCAGAACACCGTAGCTGCAACGGCAAAAGCAGAGCGGACAGCTGCTGCTTTGCTGAACTCGCATGGCCATTTGGTAATAGTTATTTGATTGAACCTTTTTTTTCTCCCTGTTGCCATGCGATCACGATAGAAGAACGGTCATGTTATTAACCATTACCAACAAAGCAGTAGAAATTGGCTCATAATACAAATAAACACATTACTAATACATTCTTATACAAATCATTCCTGTTAAATATGATGAAAATATACATGGATAAATGAAACAACTAAACTAAAGAGGTCTGAAAAATGAATTAAAAAGAAATGCTTCCACGTACCGTAATGGCACAGCCATGATAATGGTACCACTGTGGACCCTTATCATCTTCTGAGCTGGGAGTTACTGACTTGTATGTGACTGCAGGGTGGAAATGCATAATCAGTTAAATGAAAATGAGAATAACACAAATAACATTACTACCAGAAGAAATAAATCATTTTGAGCAATGTCATGTTTAATCTATTTATTACCATCTTATCTCAGATGGGTATCTTTCTTTTTAGCACCAAGAAAAAAAGGCGCGGAGTGTGTATTTTCAGAACATGTCTCAGAACGCGTTGAGAATAGATTGACTTATGCAGATGAGATCATGAATTTTTCACATCTGCTGGCAAATCGGAGCGGCTCTGAGCTCCTGTGGTCGCTCTGAGCTGTCCACCAGAGCTGGCAGTTAAGTAGATGGAGCCAAACCCCAAGGGGACAAGCTTAGTCGGCAGACAGCATGCTGGAACAGAACCCTTGAATAAAACAGGGGCTCTTTGGAAAATTTGTCAGCAGGAGGAGGCAACAGAGGGAGCTGATTTTCACAACATGTATGTGCTTCATGTGCAGACTGACAGCCTGAACACAGCCCGATTTAAACCATATTTAATCTGCATCTTTTAACCTTGTGAACACAGTAATTGATTAAAAACTGCGACATATCAAGGTGCTGGAGCTCAACGTTTGCCAACAGATGTAAAAAAAAAGGAACATTCACTATTTTTCAAGATGTGGAAAAAGCGCCCATAATTGTTATAGCTGCTCTGTTTCTTGTGCACAGCTGCAAAATGTAAAGCTGGTCACATTTAGCATTCATAGCCTAAATATGACACATATTATAAATATTCCACGGAATTTAGTAGAGTAGTTTTAGTAGATGTTGTGTGTAATTTCACTAAAAATGTCCTTATTGTTGTTACTTAGGTTACTGTTGCAGGTCTGAAAGAGCTGCTGAAAGGATATTTCCAACGGTGACCCTCCACAATCTGATAGGCGTGGAGAAGAAGATGACAGGCCTTTGCTGAAATCATTCTGCCGGAGACCTTTTTCTTCTGCAGGATTGTTAAACACAAACCAGATAAACCACTAAGACCGCTGCTGTTATAATTCGGATTTAAAAGACTCCAAAATGAGGAGTGAGAGGCGCCAATGAGCCACTTCAGCGGACCAGATGGCTGGGCAACTAGTGTTCCTACTGGAGTTATTGTTGAGGTGCATGCATTTGGTACTCAACATCCACAGACAAGGGTTGTGCTGACCAAATTTTTATTTAAATATACCGCTGTATGTACCACGAGCAGCACTCACTATGACTGAAGAAATAATCAAACCCAGTGATTTCAAGGCCAATTAACCCTCTAATTAACCCTCTCCATGATATTAGTACAGCTACCATTTGGTATTACCAACAACATATTTGGCTTACACGCTTTGTGTTCAACCAACAGCAGATGTTTTTTTTCCGTCAAACATATTACTGGTAATTGTCAAGCAACATTTAACGTTTACTGCGGTGGATGTGTTTGTACAAGTAAGCGCTAGATCAGTCTGCCGTGAAAAGAAATTAAAGAAAAGTTTTTGAAAAGATCAAAAGAAAAATAGTTGAATTCGACTGCGCCAAAACAACTCCTGCCCCGAGTTTGCTGCTCTACACCATAAATCAGGGGTGGGCATTACGGCGATCGCGATCTACCAGTCAATCTCGAAGGCAGTACCAGTCGATCGCGTGCCATCGAACAGAAAATGATGTGACGTCACACATGCAACCGCGGACGAGGACCAAAACTAATGCTAATAGTAATTAGCTCGTTTTGCGGAGGTTTATCACCGCTACCTGCCCGCCCCCTGTCAGCCCGTCTTGCAACCGCTAGCCCCCCCAATCAGCTCGCCATGTAAGGCTGGGGCATGCTTTTGCGTTTGTGTCGACGGACTTGTTTCAATTAATGGTTCAAAAAAAAGGTTTTGCGTGTTGCAAAGCAATTCACCGCCAAAACACTAGGCGGCGTAACGTTTATTTTCGAAGACGACCTACAGTGTGACGTCTTTGCGTGTGGAAGTTGTTTTGTTTATTGATTTATCAAAGACTTTTTTGCCCCGTGCTTCGCCACTGCTGCTTTTCTACGTCTCTTTTCTCTACTCACGTGTTTTATGCTTATAGACAAACCAGTGACCAGCTTGCTGCCAGCATGTACATCCTCATGTAACTAGCTAGGCTCGAGTCTGTGTCTGCTTTGCAATGGAAGACATGAGTTTTGAAATTATTATGCAAAATCATCAAAAAAAGTTTGCTTACGATCCTCACTACTTGTCTTGATGTCCAGCCTAGTAATCGAGTGAAGACTTAGCATGACCCCCAGTCAGAATGGGCATTGGAGACAAAATTGTTTGTTTCTTCAAGATATATACGCTCAACTGGATGCAATGCTATCGTCCCCCCCGCCTCTATGTAGAGACTGAATTTAGTAAGAAGAGGCGGCCTTGCGTTAGCAGGAATGCAGGAATGTGAGGGAATCATGGTTATCGAGGAAAGACTCAGAGGAGGGGTAATATACTGGAGAATTCCAGTAGTTGCTAAAACTCCCCTTGGACGTGAAATGTTATATAATACTCCAGATTTTTTATTAGCTTGAAAACCAATAGAGCATCAGAATTGTGCATATTAGCAATGAAGAGGATGGCTGGTTCACGTTGTTGAAGAACCCCGAGCTGTTGTAATGTGGATTGTGATAGTCCCAAGGGGATGACCCGTCTCCATTTGCTGTCATCAAAAATAGGTAGCTAAAAAATAATATGTATCTAATGAAAAACTCGAAACCAGTGTATGATCATTAAAAAAAACTTATTGTACAGACGATACAGACATGGTCTTGTTTTGTCTAAACCCACTTCTGATCATGGCAATTTTTTCAACAGTACGTTTTGGAAATACTCTTGGATTACACAGTTGATTTTTCAAACCTCATCATATCATTTGCGTCAATCTAGTGGATGTTTTCGATGCAAAAATGACTGAGGTGAAAGCGCTTCTGTCAATACAAAACAAAAGCCAAAACAAAACTCGACAGGTGCATTAATCAAGAGAAATTATGCAGTACATAATATTGTATACATTCTCACTACATTTTATTTTTGTGCGATCTCAAGTGCACATGTGGCGTCACTGGGTGACAGTCATCCTGCAGCAATTATATCTAGGCTTGCGCTGGGTCCTCACGCTAAAATTGCTGAACTTTTTCCATCTGCTAATGCATTTGGTATGGAAATCAACATATAGAACATCTCCAAAAACATGGAAAACAACTTCCCATCCTCCAAGCTTTCTCTGGAGTACACTGCCCTCTAGTGGCTGTAGTTCCATCTTTCCAACTTTGTTCCAGGTCATTTTTATACAAAATGATACTCAAAAGAAACTATTGAGAAAAAATAATTAATGTATTTTTTTTGATTGATCAGTTATATTAAATAATGGTATAAATTGCTAAGAAATGGCTTGTGTGGCTCTAGGAGAGCTTTGTCCAAAAAAAGGAACCCCTCATGATGACGTCATTGTGATGTGACCAGGTTTATCTCATCGTGGGCAGAAGGCCTGCCACAAAAGCTGGGGGTATTGCATTATAGAACATCCAGTGTAGATAGCATGACCCAATAATGCAGAAAAAAGACAGGACATTTAAGTCTCCAGTGTTCTGATTCTGGACTATCTTTTTGGTAATTCTCAGATATTTCACCTTTAATCTCAAGTGTGAAATAATGAAGGTACCCGTAAACATAATGAACCATTTCAATTTAGGCAATTTAGATGTGTCCTTCCTAATGTTAAATATTTTGTTTATGTTAATATATGGAAGATTATGGGACATAAAAGTTACAAAATAAACTTTTTTCTTCAATTTTGTAACTTTTTGTAAATTAGTTAAACATTTATGCTTCTTCATCGGTATCATACTGTTATGCAATATTTGGTATGATATACCGTACACAAAAGTTGTTTTTCTTCTACCTCCATCTAGTGGAATATACTGGAATGTGGACTAAGAAAATTTCTGCGTTTGAATCCTTTAAAGATTCCAGATCTCTTCAACGCTGTGTTTTTTGGACAGACCCCTATGCTGAGGGGAAAATTTAAATAAATTAGTTAAACATTTATGCTTCTTCATCGGTATCATACTGTTATGCAATATTTGGTATGATATACCGTACACAAAAGTTGTTTTTCTTCTACCTCCATCTAGTGGAATATACTGGAATGTGGACTAAGAAAATTTCTGCGTTTGAATCCTTTAAAGATTCCAGATCTCTTCAACGCTGTGTTTTTTGGACAGACCCCTATGCTGAGGGGAAAATTTAAATAATTGATAACAAATGAAATAACATTTGTCATTGTTTATCTATAATACAAAGTCTGTAAGCTCTTGAAATTATTTTATACAGCAGATGTACATTGTTATATTGGGGTTGATCAAAAAGTCAACTGATGTTGTGATTTTCCCATTTACATTTTTTATTTCTTTGTTATTTTAAAAGGTAATTTCTTAGAAAGTAGGTAAATAATATGGATGCAAACAAATAAAGAGGCCTGAAAACAGAAAAGACAGCAAAGAGAACATCGACAGAAAAGAGAACTCCGCAATGGCGTTAAAACCAAAAAATCATCAAGGAAAAGGATTTCACAAATACCTTTCATCGTGGCAATAAAATGGAAATTATTCATTTTTTTTAAACCAAAATGTCAATGCAGTGAGATGTAACTGTAAAACTGTACAGTAATAGTCTTACTACGTGATGGGTGATTTTTGCATCCCAAATGTCTCTGTCCGCTTGTGTTTGTCAGGCAGACAGTCGTTCCAGCAATGTGCTTAAAAGACAACATCCACAGCAGAGAAGGCACGATGTCCAACACCAAACGGAATCATACAGCACATGCTAACAGAAGATCTTCCGACGAGAATGACCGCCATCGGGAGTTTAATTTTACTGCAGGTAAAAGAACAAAGCAGTACAGTATAGAAAGACTAATTTTAACAGTATAAAACATCTCTATTTAAACACACCTTGAGAGTGATTTTTTTTAGTACTTACATTGTAGTGTCGTTTATAAGTGTGGGTTAGATATAAGAGCACATCCACAAGTTTTTTGAGACTGCCTGTGTGACCTTCCATCCATGTCATGCAAAAAAAAAAAATCCTTAGATTTACTGTTTGGATTGTTAAGGATTTTTGGCAACTTAGATGCTACTCTTCATAGAAATGGTCTTTAGTGGACCAATAATTCTTCCCCTCAGAAACTATCTTTCACTAAAATATTGTTTTGATGTTGAAGATATCTAATTACTGTCAAAAAGCATCACATCCTGCAGTTTACTTCACACTGACTCTAGACAGCAGCAGTTGAAGTTTATACAGTTATTGTACCCTAGTAACGTCATTGGCCGACACTAGCATGCCAGCATCAGTCATGTTTAGAGGAGGAATGTTTGTATCAGTACAGAGCAGAAGCAGCTTAGAAATTCCTCCTGGCTGTGGTATTTTTGTTTTTCTGAGAAATATCTGAGTAGATTCTGGCACCCTAAATAGTAAATCTACTGTAGTTGTTTCTTGTTTTTTTTTTTTGCAGGACACAGACTTTTTTCTCCGATACTTTCACCGTATTAAATGTAAGCCCTGGTAACTAAATGCCTACAGCGGCTTTACTAAACATATTATCTCCTCTTTCCTTCCTTTGCCTCTTCTTACCTTGACTCAACTCTTGTCACCAAAAGTTTCAAACTAAGCCATCCTCTCCCCCCTCACCTCTCTGTACACAAAACGCATCATCAAACCCATATTTTCCCATCTCAAGCATTTAACCCGGCGCCCCCTTCAACTCCACCGCTCCTCTGTTGCTCAGTAGTAACACCTCTTCACCCCTGACCCCCCTAGCAGGGATGGACGTTACAGGCGCGGACCTCCTTTCGGTCCTTGCAGCCGGCCGCCTGGGCGCCTTTGGCTCTCTTCTTCGCCACCACAAAGCGCTCCTGGATCCCCCCCGAGCACGGTTTGGTGCAGTCCGTCCAGGCGGTCCACGGCTGCATCCTGCAACCTGAAACAGAAGAGTCTCAACCTGAGGGTCTCATGTATTCAAAACCAAGGTGACGGATTGTTCCCAACCAACCTGGCTTCTCCTCGGCCACAGCGTATTTTCCCTGTTTGCCTCGTCTTCTTCTCTGACCTCCTCCTGCCCTTCCGCCTGCGCCCCTACTTCCTCCGCCGCCTCCTCTCTCCTCTTTCGTTTTCGTCCGGCACCTTCGGATTTTGCACTTCTTCCTCTGGATGGTCTCGGGACAAGTGCTGCCCCCGAACTGCGGCTCCAACTTGACCATACGGTTCCGGATGGTGTGTCCTTTGCCGCAGGACTTATTGCACTCGGACCACTCGGACCATTCAGAGACCATGCAGTCGGCGGCTGGAGGGGAGAACGAAGGACATGCAATTTAAAAGTCAAAGAATTAATAGAAGCACAGGGTACATATTGTGGCATATTTATTCTAAAAAGATCTCAAAATCCCGTTTGTCCCTGTTTGAACTGTCTCCTCTGCCCTTCCTTCTAGCTCTCATTCAATTATTACTCAAAACTCAAGTGATCTTGTCTGAGATGCAGGTTTGATGGAATCACGTGCAGTAATATGATCCAGAATGCAGTACACGATTATAGTTCCATTATGAATGACCACGGTACAACGTGAAATCTCGTTGCGCTAACTCACAATACGTAACCACATTAGTGCAGGAAAACCTTTTGTGCAATGACAATTCCATTGAAGTGTATTCAAACCAGATGGTTGCATCCTCAATAATGTAGGCAAAAGGCAATTGTTAGGACGGATCCGAGTGGCGAGCAGGAAGGGGGACTCACACGCAAAGTAGTTGCAAAATAAAAGGGACTTTAATAGTCAAAAAAGGCACCAAACTCAAATACACCACAAGGGGAAAAAACAGACTTGATCATGGACATGGATATGGAACAAGGAACAAGCCGCTTACCACCACAACGTACAAACAATGAACCCACACAAGACAAGAGACACACATGACTTAAATACACAAGGGACGTGCGGGTGATTGGAAACAGGTGGAATCAGTTAGACAAAGGGGAGACAGGCCAAGGCAGGAAGTGAAGTTACCCAGGGAAACCAGAAACATGAAACTTCACAATAAGAAAAGAACAAGACCAAACCGTGACAGCAATAGAGGCAGCATTACTGTTATGAATTGAAAGTAACACCAAAATAACAAATATAGAGCTGAATACAATTTGTCAAAACCGCATAAATAAGCATATAAATGATTGATCAGCCAAAAGCATTTTTTGTTCTTTGTGCCAAAATAAAGGAAATTCCATTCATTCCCCTTTCTGAGCTATCACAGACAGACAGAAAAAGTTAAACGGGCAGTAAGTGAAAAAGGAAAACTTTTTTACTAACCCTTTTTTACCAATTTCATGAATGTACAAAAGAATGGCATTTCTATCATTCTGTTATTAAATGAGAGGCTGCAGGTACTCACGGCACTCAGGTAGCATGCACTTCTCTGTCTGCTCCAGTTCCTCAGAGCAACCGGTGGGATCCGACTTTAGCATCCTCTGACGTGTTCGTAAGCCCCGCCCACACGTCATGCTGCACTCGCTCCAGTCGGACCAGGGCGACAGCATGCACGGGAAGTTATCTGTAAACAAGCATGCATGCTGACGTTAATTGGGCGTATTATTACTTAAAAAACACACAAAATCTAACATAATAAAACTTAAGCTCAAGTATTTAAATCAGTTGATCCTTGAGTCAGAAAGCGTTTTTTCTGATGAATGGCACGACTCGCATTTGGCTGCGACCTAACACTTTGAACATAGGCTGTAGTGTACAAAGTTGTGAACAAACTCGGTGGGGTGAATAAAAGATTGCTGAGAATATTGACGGAAGCTTAAAAACCTAAAAATAGAATAGTCGCTCTAGTGATGGTTATCTCTGACCAATAAGAGTTTTAACCAAAGGGCAAAAAACAACAGCATTTGTTAATGGAAACAGAAAAAAAAAACTTCTTGAACTCATCTGAACTGCTTAGTGCCGGACATAACTAAATACCCTGCAGGTGTTCCTGAGATATCGCCATCATGACGATGCGGGACAAACATGACCTTTGACTAGCAACATCTATAATTCGAAGTAGTTCCCCTGCAGGGCGTTCCTGAGATCTTAATGTTGATCTCTGACGCATTAAAAAAAACATGTAATAAAAGGAAGAAAAAAACAACACATTTTACTCACGGCATTCTGGCATCATGCATTTCTCAACTTCTGCCACCTCGGTCTTGCACATTGATCCGTCTATAGGGGGCATTTTCACCATGCGCTCACGTCTTCTCATGCCCAAGCCACAGGTGACGCTGCAGAGGTCCCACTCAGCCCACTCGGTCACCACACAGCTGCTGGGTGCTGCAGAAAAGGACACCGCACCAAACTGCACATGTACTGGGTCTGCCCATGTTCCGCCACAAAGACGTCCAGTTTTTGGAGTACTGCTGGAGCCTAAATGAACTGTACCCGTTAAATTAAGTTTCTCTGCATCCTCACTGTCACAATAACCTATCAAAGTCTACTTTATTTTCTTTATCACTGCACAAACCGCTATTTTCTACCATCTACGTATTTAGATAAATAAATAACACTAGAAATACATATCCCTTATGTACACAACTTTCATATACAAAATGCGGAACAATCAGAAAAAGACTCACAGCATTCGTCGTTGACAACACACTTCTCCGTCTCCTCAGTCTGGAGCTGGCAGAGAGAACCGTCCTCAGGATACTGTTTGACGTAGCGCTCTCTAGACCTCATCCCCATTCCACAGGACACGCTGCAGGCCGACCAGCTGATCCACTCCGACATCATACACGTCGATGGCTCTGTCCACCGGAGATTAGAACATCCTCACATAATTCTCTTTAATGTCATATTAATGAAAGGTTCTGGGTTTGTGCTTGAGCTTTGAAAACCCCCTAAAGAAAAAAGATATCATAGCTAGTGTGTGTGGATCTCAAGAGAAAAAAGATTCAGCTCCAGACGAGCTCATTGGAGCGGACTGGAGATTCTGCAAATTGAAAATCTGTTGCCTTGCATGTAGCTAGTGGCAGCCACGATGAGCAGAATGGAGGACTTATTTTTTGATGAGGATGGTGCCTTAGTGATTCCCTCCCCTGAGGATATTATATTTTTTGTGAAATGAAAAAAGGACTCTCACGTTGTGCTCCATATCTAATGGGGTTACACTCAACCTATCCTATCCTATTGTACAGTCTGTTAATCTGGATTTCTCTACCAGGCATATGAGTTTAGTAGACACCCTTTCAAAACACCTACTTTAAAAATGTTCTTCTTTGGAGCAATGTTGGTTTTGGTGTAAAAGAGACACACAAGGTGCATTGTCATATACACTCACTGGCCACTTTATTAGGTACTTGCTAGTACCGGGTTGGACCCCCTTTTGCCTTCAGAACTGCCTTACTCCTTCGTGGCATAGATTCAACAAGGTACTGGAAACATTCCTCAGAGAGTTTGGTCCATATTGACATGATAGCATCACGCAGTTGCGAATCTCCCGTTCCACCATATCCCAAAGGGATTATGATCTGGTGACTGTGGAGGCCATTTAGGTACAGTGAACTCATTGTCATGTTCAAGAAACCAGTTTGAGGTGATTCGCGCTTTATGACATGGCGCGTTATCCTGCTGGAAGTAGCCATCAGAAGATGGGTACACTGTGGTAATAAAGGGATGGACATGGTCAGCAACAAAACTCATGTAGGCTGTGGCGTTGACACAATGCTCAATTGATACTAAGGGGCCCAAAGTGTGCCAAGAAAATATCCCCCCACACCATTGCACCACCACCACCAGCCTGAACCATTGATACAAGGCAGGATGGATCTATGCTTTCATGTTCAGCTTTCATTCTGACCCTACCATCCGAATGTCGCAGCAGAAATCGAGACTGGCAATCAGACCAGGCAACCTTTTTCCAATCTTCTATTGTCCAATTTTGGTGAGCCTGTGCGAATTGTAGCCTCAGTTTCCTGTTCTTAGCTGACAGGAATGGCACCAGGTGTGCGCTTCTGCTGCTGTAGCCCATCCGCCTCAAAGTTCGATGTGGTGTGCGTTCAGGGATGCTCTTCTGCATACCTCGGTTCTAACGAGTGGTTATTTGAGTAACTTAGTTGTTGCCTTTCTATCAGCTCGAACCAGTCTGGCCATTCTCCTCTGACCTCTGGCATCAACAAGCCATTTGGGCCCACAGAACTGCCGCTCACTGGATATTTTCTCTTTTTCGGACCATTCTCTGTAAACCCTAGAGATGGTTGTGCGTGAAAATGAAGCTTAGGCGAAAATTCAGTCAGGAAGACTGAGCAGGGTGTGCCGTTCCCTGGAGATCTCCTCTCCCTTGGGGCACACGGCCAGCTGATTAGGGGCGGGGTCAAGTAGTACCAACCAGTAGTACCAACGGTGACGTGGTGCCCGCTTTTCCCCTGTTTACATCAACTAACGTATAACCCCTAGTATCTGTGCAAGCGCACCAGAATACTGTATATGACATAACACTCAAAAGAGGGGGAGATGTCAATAACAACAAAGGAACACTTAAACTGAAAATGGCTACTTGAACAGCGAATATCATGAACTGAGATTAACTTGAATAGAACACTTAAACACACACCACACACCAATCAACACATTTTCAACATCATTAGCTGCACGACTCCGACTGACAGAACCGGTCTCCAACATAGTGGCTTCGTCAGAGTTTGCGTTTGCCCCTGGTGACCTTTGTGGATCTTCTGGAAGATCTCAGCTCTCAGCGGCCTAGGCACCACAATCCGTTGTGTTCCGACAGCCTCTGTCTGTTGATGGCCACTGTTGAGACATGGCCATTTGCGTTTTGGGGGAGTTCGGTCAAAGCCACTGCTGGCTGGACTATGGCCTCCTTTCTCAGTTGATTCCAGGTAGTGACAATTAAGCACAGTCATTACTATAAGGGTTAAAATTCTTCGCCTGTCTGACTGGACTATTAGATTAGCAGCTCAAGGAAGTTTGCACCAAGTACGCGCGGCATTCTGGTAGGGGGCAGCTACTGCAACTATAAACTAAGGCTATCTCCATCCCTGACACTAATGGGACATTGGGCTGCAGTAACTCCTACACTCACTAACATCAAGGATGGAGTTCGATTTAGGCAACCCTTAAAAGGACTGGTATGTCAAGAATGTACTGATGTCATCATTTTACATATCTCTGGGTATTTTGCATTTTCTTTGCCTGGTGGCCTGTTGTAGCAGTATCCTTACTGCTGCAATTGCATTTTCTAAGGGGGTCAGAAATTGCAAACCGGTTTAACATGACCTAATTGCAGTTTCTAGAAGTAGTAGGTCTGTCCCGTCCGGGACAGCTCCAGTCCTGTTTTCCAATCACAGCCCGACGGCGCAGTTTGTGCGGCCCGCAGACTTCATGCGCGACCATATGGACAGGCGCAAGCTAATGCGGAGGTCCGTCAGCTGCTCCGCCGACCGCTACCCCGGTCAGAAAGTGTCCCTGAAAGTGTCCCTGATTTGGGGTTGGAAGAGTTGGCAACAAATTGCATCATTGCCGGCAAACGTTAAAAGACTGTTCTCTCTTCTGCTGACAGTTGTCATTTCAGCACGCACCAAAGGTGACCTGCCACCACCCCTGACACCTCCAATATACAGCAGAACCTGGCATATCAGGAAATTGGAGCAACTTCTTCTCTACCACCACCAGTGTCTGGACTCCCAAAGGGGAGGATATGCCTCATCTCGGCTCAGCATGCCGGCCCGTGGTCTATCCTACAGCAGGATGGAGTCCAAGCCCCAAACACATTGCAATATCAATATTCATGCTTGTTATAATAAAGCAGTATTCAACTTACAACAAGTCTCCCCGGATTGAAATCGCAGTAGATCAGCAGTTTCTAAAATACCAGTCAAAGTCACTTAAATCACCTTTCTTCCCCATTCTGATGCTCGGTTTGAACTGCAGCAGATCGTCTTGACCAAGTCTACATGCCTAAATGCATTGAGTTGCTGCCATGTGATTGGCTGAATCACAATGGAAATTTGGAAACAATGGAAACCAGCAGTTGGACGATCCGAAACGATTCAGTGACTTGAAATCGATTCAGTAACTTTTTAGCCAAAAATTCAACCAAATAAATAGATGCCTGGATACTGAACAGTGCAGGTGAAGTTTCCTAGATTCCTGTTGTTTCTTGTAATGGAATCAGGTATCAATTAATTATGAATATAAATAAACAAGTAAACAAACACTGCTGTAGCAGAAAAAAACCTGTATTAGTGGGGGTGTAACGATTCAGCTGTTACGTCGATGTATCGATTTCTGTTCCTCCGATCCAAGTACATCAATCTGTGCTCAGCGAGTTGGCCATATGGACGACATATATTGATCAAAAATCGATTTAAAATGTAATAAATCGATTGTATCGATACTAGGAAATAACCCATTGGATTTAAGCACGTCAGACTTTTTCTTAGCACTTTTAATGATAAAGGCTGTCGCGGACTGAGCCGTGACGTGCTCACGCAGTATGCAGGTCCCGCCGTCCCGAGCCCCGATTCAACTTCCGGGTTTCACGGCAAATCCGAGGGGACGTTCCAAAAGGGTTGAAATAGCGGGGGGGTTTTCGGGGGTTGGTAGGGTGAAACCATTATTGCAGGGGTGTTTTTTGTGTGTATCACTAATACAGGTTTTTTCTGCTAGCCTGAGTAGATACTGGGAGTCAGTCAAGACGATGTGATTGTGACATAACAGAACATTGTTATAAAAATTGTATTGAGAAATCACCTGAGAACAGCATTGCGTTCCGGCTGTGTCCTAATTAAGCGGAACTGAGCAGAGTACTGAAAAGGTTGAAAGCAGGTTCCCAGGAAAATTAATTAATTCTGAGTGTCGTACCCTCACCCCATTCCACCCCATGCTAACAGTGAGCTAAATGAAAACAAAAGAAGGGTTCTGGAGTAATAAAGTATTGCTGTTTGATATATTGATGTATGAGTTGGACAGAGTTTGTATTTGTGTGTGTATGTGTGTAAAGCTCTGTCAGCCTAACAGACTGAGCTGCACTCGTTCGATGACTTGTAGACATCATGAGAGCTGACCGAGCTGCATCTAAGCATGGCTCAAAACTGACAACTGGAAATTGTAGAAAAGCAAACTCCTTGGCATTCTGTTGATTGGTGTTCTTCTCAAATTGTTGCTATTAACTCCACCAAAACGAAATAGTGGGTTATTTAAAGTCAAAGATGAACACAGTTTATTCATGATTTTGGCAGTTTATATGGTGTGCCTGGCACTAATTATGTCAGATCTGTCATCTATTTAAAAATGTACACAGATTTTAGGTGAAAGCAAGCTTTTGCATCCAATCGGCATGCAATGCTGCTAAATGAGATCTGTTCTAAAGATCTCGGAGAGGAAGCGTTTTCGGCCCTCGCAGCATTCACAATTCGGCTTACCATTTTTGGCCCCATTCAGAGGGAATTAAAGACTTATTTTCAATGTTAGGAAGACAAAACTTAATGATGTGCTCTCACTTTGGCTGGGCTAGTGGTTACTAAGTGCTAAGACATAACCCCAAAAAAATGTTGGGAAGGGAAACTCTTTTAAATAGTTCAGTATGTAATATCTAGATGATTCAACTTGTACTTCTTATATGTATAGTGAATATACAAATTTGAATGTATATATGTTTTTACCCTCAATGCTGCATCCCGGCCCCATGCAGGGCTGGAAATCTTGAGTGTGGGGACAAGGCACACTGAGGTCCAGCTGTGCCTTTAGCATCCTCTGTCTCATCCTGCGTCCCTTTTCACATGTTGGGCTGCTACAGGCTGACCAGGGAGACCAGCCTGAGTAGATGCACGTCTCTGGTGTGTCATCTAAGTGAGAAACACAGGAGTTAACAAGGAAAAAGAGCCATTATGATTTGTCCGTTGGGCTGACACTGATAATTTAACATCATACCCACAGGTGATTACTGCAGGTACTGAACCACGAGAGACCACCGACAGTAATTTGTGAATATCTTGGAGCACCAAGAAGTTGCAGGTCGACATGCTCCAATTAAAAGTATTCTCTCCGGGGTTCAGAGAGTAAATGAGAGAGTCAAGAGAGGATAAACCGTTAGGCCTCGGGGACAAACCTTAAGCGGGTGCAGTTCTCTGAGATTACTTCTAATGGCAGAGGAGAATGAGGAAACAAAGAAGCCAGAGACAGAGAGGAAGGGAGGAGGACCAATGGAGCTGATGAGTAAGTGAAAGCAGGCAGGCGCCGCAGCAGGACAAAAATGATCTATGACTGACCAAGGAAGACATTTTCTAGGCGACGGGAGATTTTGTTTTCCAATTCTACAAGTGGACAAAATGCAGCACCCTTTCGAGGCCACTTAAAATCGTCTCAAAGCGCAGATGTACTATAAAAACGCCGGCATGCACTAGTCGGTCTTCTTCTTTAGCCTAATGAATTGGTAGCTCATTTTGTTGAAGGTCAGAGCACTCATCGGTTTCTGCTAGAAAATAACTAACGTGTGTTCTGACCAAAACGTCCACACTCCTCCATATTTTTGGGATTTGCTTCTGTATTTTCTCATAATGATCGCAAAAGAAAAACACTACGAACTCACCCACAATATGTTTTGTAAAAACAACATGGCGCTGCTAAGTGTCTTTGTTAGATCATTTTAATTACTTGGATGGAGGAAATAAGGGAAATTTTGCCTTTTTTTTTGTCCTGAGGTGTTTGTTTGACACTTTTCCCTGGGCCACATTCTGCATTTTTTATTACAATTACTTTTCTGTAGAATATCAAAAAAAGCTTGCAAATACATTACCCTCAAAGTAATTGATAATGTAGGAGGCATCACTTTTTTACAGTGGTTATTGGCCAATACAAATTACTTAATGACGTATCCAAAAATAATTACTTTCAATTTGAGTGAAAGGGTTACAAACTAAATGTTCTCTGTGTGGTCTCTCTATTTATTCCACAAACAACATACTAATTAAATGAAGAAGACTTTTAATGTTCCCGTCCTTCATTGTGTTTATTTACTAAATTACAGATCAAACTCTCAGATAACAGCCGCGAACAAATTTTGTATTTAGTCTTACTGAAACATTGTAGTCAGGAGCGACAGGACTTGATTGATTTATGTATGACGGAATGTAAAGTATGTTTAAAAAGCCATTGCTTGCTCTTTCTGTGTGCTGACCACCTGACCTGTGAGTCTTTCTAGACCAGTTGGGTTGGTAATGAGCTTTGTGTGTGTTGTGGAGCATCCCCCAAGGTCTATATGGTAATGGTTTACGTTTTACAAACATAAAGTGAATTAAATCGCTGAAAGAACCTTGAGGGAAGTAATATCATCGTATAACAGTAATGAGTCTGAAGAGAAGACTCAATCAAGGCCTTAGTGAATTATTATATCTTTCCTTTAAAAACTGTAATCAGGATATGGTTCGTTTGCAGAAATGATATGAGCTCAAATTAATTTAGCAGGATGGCCAGAGCTGTGGGCATTTTATGTGTACCATCGCCACTGTGAGTCAGCTAGCTAATTCCACAGCATTTTATGCTAACATTCTTACAGAGAAATTAGTGTCCAGCTGGGCTTGACAGTCACTCTGTAGCTAAAGCGAGAGAAAGGCTGCGTGGCCTACTAGCCAGCCATCCGTCCCTGGAACTGCATCAACTCTCTTTGGGACAATTTGGGACGTGTACTGTCACCTTACCAACTTGCAACAACTGCATTTTCCTTTTGCACCACTCAGATAATCCCCCTCAATGTCTGCTCTACAACTATTTTATTTGCGAGGGTGTATCCATTGACTGTACCTTCCTCCTTGTCTTCCTGTCCAATATCAGCAACAATGTCGTCTATGGTGTCCGGGACCACGTTGCACTGCTCTCCCTACACACACAAGGAAAACTAGAAAATGTATCCAAAGCTCACCATGGAAGGACACAATCTTTGAGCATATCATTTTGATTATTTCACAGCTGTTTATGATGTGGCATTAGTATTTCAGGAGATCTGCATGTTGTGTTGATTCTGATTAAATTGCAATTATTTTCTGAAATAACCTCCAGGCCTCTGTGTACGTGTGATCAACAGAGTTTACATAGTTTGACAACATCATGATGAAGCAGTCTCGTTTTAACATGGGAACACAGTTGCTTAGTGTTCAAGTCCTGCAAACGTGGTAACTTGTACATGAAATACACATTTTGACAAAATCATAATATAAGAAGAACACAAGAGTTATAATTAAACGGCAGTAATTTTTCATCCACACCAAAGAGATATCGGCGACACTCACATACCCAAATTAGCTAAAAAAATAGGTTTTAAATGCCCTTGTACTTGCATGATATAGTGTTGGAACGGTACTCATCAGATATTTATAAGTTGGACTGTTTCATGACAGTTGATGAATAACAAAAAGCAAAAAAGTCACTTGAGTCGGTTATTAAGTGATGTTTAACCTTGATTTCGGCCACATGATTGTGTAAGCCAAGACTTTACTAATAAACATTCTGTACTTCCATAACTACTTCTAAATACTACCTTTCTGGCGATTCGTTCTACCACCAACTTGGCTATAGGGGTGATTGCCCCTCCCTCTGGGTCGTAGAATGGGCTCTGGGGGTGGTCCAAACTGGTCAATGGTCGGATCTTCTCCTGAGGAATAGTTGGCTTGTTGGGGGACTGAAAAAAAAACAAAGGGAAAATGGAAAAAGGTATGATATTCAAAAGGTTAAAGCTGCTATATTCAGTATGATTTATGTATGTAACAATGAATTAAATAAACTTGTTTAATTTAAAAGATTTTGCATGCAGAGACCAGTCAACAAATAATAATCACCAGACTCCCATTAGCTCTAAAAAACGCCCAAGCACATTTCAGCTCATTGCGCCTGTTTTAGGCAAAAAAGCACTAGAATTGTCCTCATACCACAACGGACGGATTAAGTTCAACTCAGCGATGTTTAAAGTTTCAAACCAACTTAATAAGACGAAAAGAACACATCTACAAAGGAAGTCTGAGAAGGAGATATCTACAGCAATGTAACTACAACGGTAACCACTCCCTTTGTAGATACAAGATTCAGCAAAAATACCTTCTTTAATATTTTGGTTAAAAGAAGAAATCCTTCATATGATGTGGGAGAAAGTTAAACACTTAAATGTCGCTGGTTTACATTGGATGTAAAAACTCTCAGGCTCCGTTGTCAACATACCTTTAAACTAACCAGGGACATTAGGCCAGATTACCTCATATGTTACACCATTGTCAGTGCCTGCATCCCAGGGAATGAGGTCCGTCTCGAGCCTCTGGACCCACCCACACTCCTTTGTGCAGAGGTTCTCTCCCGACAACCCCACATTCCAGTCTGGGCTAGGCCCCAGCATGGTGAGGAAGGACATCAGGTGACGGGTCCGGTCAACAGAAAACTCAGCTGATGGAGCTGCTCGCCTTTTGATATTGTTTGGTAAAGAAAAAAAAAGAAAATAGATAATTAAATTCCATTTTAAATGTTCTAATGAGATAGTTCTAGTAATCATTTTTTTGTAAAATACTCAGTAAATGTCTCTGATGTCAAGACCTCTGACCCCATTTCGGCTAAATTAACCTTCGAACTATACAATTGGTGGCCGAAAATAGCTCATAATGAAATGTTCCCTCTCAACGTCCAACTATCGACCCTCAGACATAGGTTCTCATTAGTAAAACAATAGTGGCATAATGTATTGCAAAAGACAGACAGTGCTAGGAGGGGTAATTAAACAGATGTTTGGTGAAAGAAACATTTATGTGAGCGTGGGTTTGTGCCCGTGTACTGCTGGGGGACAGAATTGTGATAGGTTTCTAATTGCTCTTGAGCTGGTTCCAAAGACAGAGTGTGTTACTATACAGCCTGGCTTTTTACAAGCCATGTAAGGGAAGAAATCCTAACAATTAAGAATTATACGCAATTGTTCAAGATCAACATAACTGGATGTTACTTGACGGCCATCAAGCACATTTAAAACGATTGTTGTGGCAGTAGAGCCTGAACAATTATTAGTGACCCTGACCATAAACGGTTTTGGCTGCTGCTGTCTGGCGAGAGGTGCTGCAGCCTCAAGAAAAATAAGTGAGCACAGGAAATTAATGTTTCTCAGGAAATTTACCCTAAAGACTGGGCCTAATTTCAAACTCCTATTGACAATGCGAGAATGTTTTACAACCAAATGCACAAAACTCTAGAAGCTGTGTCGAATTCTAAATATCTTTCTATAATTAATGTTCATACAGTCAGGATATCAACAAAGATTCTTTATTTGTGAAAGTGCATGGACGGACACTATGATCTGCGGTCAGACAGGCGAGAGTCGGGCGAAGTCAGGCAGGCGAGGGTTGGGCACAGGAAACAGGGCTCGGAGTCAGGCAGGCATTCACAGGGCTCGGAGTCGGTGCGGAGTCGTTGCAGCGTCTCATGAGGGTCCGACCGCGGGGCCGGGGTTTCCAGTACCTGGTTGACTTGGAGGTTTATGGCCCCGAGGAGCGCAGCTGGGTGCAATAAAAGTGCAATATGTTTCAGAGATAGTACAGTTTTCTTTCCGGTACGGCGTGCCGGTGTTACGTCCTACTGGTTTGCCTACGCGCGCGTGTTTGTGAAGCGGCAGATGCTGTGTACCTTGGTCACGTGATTCGTCCCACATTCGCAAACATGTTGTTGAAAATTTTCACATTTTCATTGAATCGATTACGATTTTACAAGTGAGCGCTACATCACTGCCACGTATAAAAAAAATCTTTGAAGAAAGCAAAATAACACGTCCCAAGACAGCTGCGCTGCACCGCCAGCCAATCGAACTTAGAAACTTAACAGAATGAGGAAGTAATGTCTACATTACGTGCAGGATCAAAAACGCTGCCTTAAAAGCAACTCTACTTTTTTAACAGTGTGGTGAGGCACCTAACAGCAGCTAGAGGGCACCATGGAAACCAGCCACACCCCAATCACGGGATGATCACCGGCAGCTGGGACCAAACAAGAAGATGACACTTAGGCAGCCGACACACAGCACCAAGAGGGCCCGTGTGAGTAGTGGAGGCCTCATCTAACGTCTGTCTGTGGTCTGTCTGCAGAGACCAGTGCCTGAGCCTCAGCCCGCCCCACGCACGGAAGGATTACCCCTTTGTTTGGACCACTGTGTCTTTCCCTCAGTTGTGTATTGTCATTTTTTTGGATTAAACCGCCTTCTGGGCCTCGTGCACTCTCTCTGTCTCAACGCGTCCTGACTTCCCCTGTGACAACAGTAACGCAAATGGTTACTTTCCCTGGTAACGAGTTACTTTTATTGTTGAGTAACTCAGTTATTTTTTGGAACATGTGGTGAGTAACTATAACTAATTACTTTTTTTAAAGTAACGTTCCCAACACTGGTTCCGGGTAGGGCGCCCAGGCGCGCCCGTTGAGGAAGGGATACTGTCACAGCCTGTTGTCTTGTCGATTGTTTTGTCTCCGCCTCCTCCTAGTTCCCTGATCCTGATTGCCTCCCCTGTGTACTTAACCTGTTCGTTTCTCGTCTCCCTTACAGATCGTCTTGTGTATTCTGCCAAGCCTTCCAGCGTTTTTCCCCTGCCTGTTCTGTTCCTGGTGTATGACCCGTGCCTGCCTGACTCCGAGCACTGTCTCCTGCCCGACCCCTGCCGGCCTGTCTCCTGCCCGACCCTTTCCATCCTGACTTCGAGCACTGTCTCATGCCCGACCGCTGCCTGCTTGACTCCGAGCCCTGTCTCCTGCCTGTCTGACCATGGATCATCATACGTCCGTCCATGTACTTTCACAAATAATCACAATACATCATACATGTGTCCTGCGTCTGCTCTTGAGTTGTGTTCGTTGAGATCTTGACACATACAGAACAAACATGACTGGACAAAAAAAGATGACCTATAAAAACAAGCACCACTTCGTCTTCAGTTTGAGAACATTTGGGCTTTAAGCCGAATGAGAGAGGAGCGCCAATCAATGAGCGAGCCTGTGCGTCGACTTCGGACTGCTCATTCGCCTCGTTGGCCGAAAACATTTTGCAGGCAGGCAGGTTTGCAAATGGTATTACTCACATTTATCTAAACTTTTTTGTAATCTATAATTCATGTTACCTGCAATCTTATGTGGCCAGGGAAGGTAATAAAGACGTGTGCCAAGGACTTCAGTAACAAACACTACATTACAGCAAATAGTGCTTAATTTACAGTTTGGCATTTTCCACGGCATATAAAAACATGCCGCTTGTAAAAAAAGCGCAGTGCCATACAGACCATCTGTGCAATGGTGAGAGCATGGCTTCATGCTGTGGGTCTGATCTGTTCCGAAACACCCTCTCGCGTCTGAAAGTACGTCTTAATGTTAATGCTTCTACAGCCAAAATTTCATTCAGAAATGGGCATGCCATGGTGCAGGAAAAAGCACAAATGAATGGGACTTTATATCGCCCTCAACTGTTTAACCTGTTAACTTAGGATGAGAGCGGCAGCTGATTTAACATATTAGACTCCGGGATTCATCTTAGCCTGGCTGTTAGCCTGCTGTGTAGCAGGCCAGCTGCAAAGAATAAATCTCCATGGTTACTTGGCTTAGATCATGGTAGCCGGCTGTGCTTATTTACCTAAACAACAATCTTTCTGTTTTACTTAACCTAGTATTTTACTTCACCAAAAATGTCCTTTTGAAGTAGGAACTTTTAAAAGATGGAATGCAAGTAAAGAGTGACATGTGTTGCTGGCTTTTGTAGGAATACCTTTTTGTTTGATATCATTAGGGCTGTCAGAAAACAGCGTTAATCTATGTGTGGCCCTAAAAGACAGGTGTGGAAAACATGCTGGCTAAATGTGGGGAGATTGTTGGCACTTCAAACACATCGTCAAATAATGGAGTGTTAAGAGCACAGCAAAGTGCACAAGGACAACAGGAAGTTGCTGGTTCCACCCGATGGGATTCTGCCTACAAGATGATCAAATGTGTAGTTTTGAGTATAAAATACAATTAAACAGTTTCTAGAGTGATTACTTGCAAGATGTGACTTTAGAAGAAAAAACAAACTTCTAATCACGGTTAATGAATTTCAAAATGTGCGATTAATTCTTTTTTTTTAAATCTATTGACAGATTATCTAGATATCATAAAAAAACAATGACAGAAGGTGTGATGATTATTGGTGGGTGCAATTAACTGGAATTAATTAGATTAACTTTATCATGTTTTCAATTTGATTTAACACATTGGCCTCAATCAATCAAGTGCCTGTCAACTTACATTGTACAGATCAAATTACGGACTGACTATTTGATTTTGACTCAGACTTTCGTGCTGCCAAAAAGTAAACTAAAATTTTATATTATTTATTGTTTTGGAAATCTGAAGTGTTACCAAATAAGTCCACAAATTGAAACATTTAACAATCTTTCAACAGAACCTTCTCTTGTCTTGTCCAGTCGGATAACCTTTGATTTTCTATCAAAGAAAATGCTTATCGGATACCGCTATAGCCTCATTTAAAGAAGCCATTCCTTCTGCTTTAAGTTCAGTGTCCTGTCTCAAGATATCAGAAGACTCCTGTAAAAACTTCGTCCAAAATCGATGATGTTGTCGATACTGCTACACGCTCTTTAAGAATGGCGGTGGCCGCTATTGCTCCTCTGGAAAGAAGAATGGCAACAAGAAGAAAGTTTACTTCTTGGTATAACCCTCGAACCCAGAACTTAAAGCAAACTGCGGAAACTTGAACAGTTATTGCGTTTTCACCAATAACCAATAATAATGGTATTAAAGGAACTGCACTCAGCTGGTTTAAATTCTTTTTATCGGATCAATTGCAGTTCGGTGGATCCTCGAAGACCACCAATGTTGGTCACAAAGTCCCACAAGGTTCTGTGCTTGGACCGATTTTATTTACCCTCTATATGCTTCTTTCGGCGATGGTATCAGAAAACACAGCATAAACTTCCATTGTTATTCAATTGTTAATTAATGCAAATGACTAATTCAGCTTCTTTCTGGGAGTTTTTTGTGCTTTCTCTTAGCAGTAGTAGTGTTAATTTTGTCACCTATTTTTAATTTAGTCTTAGTCTTGTGGAAATTGTTCTTGTTAGTTTTAGTCACATTTAGTCATTCACATATATTTTTTTCTTAGTCAAGTTTTAGTCGACTAAAAGTCTCATTTTAGTCTAGTTTTAGTCAAAAGTAGGGATAAACGATACTGGGATTTTTGCCGATATTAGGTAGCAGGTAGCACTACCAGCCAAGAGTGTATAGCTCAAAGGAAAGTCTGTGACGGACTTTGATTCGAGAGGAGCTGGTAGCGAGTCCTATGGTAAGTGTTCTTTCTATCTTGTGACGAAAAAGTAGAGACGATTGTAGACGAAACTGAAGAGAGATTTTATCTTAGTTTTTATTTTATGCAAAACATTTTAGTTTCGTCTTTTTTAATCAACAATAATGCATGTTAATTTAGTCTTAGTCAGCGTTTCTGGAGAATAGTGCAGTCCCGTCATCGCCTCGTCTTAGTCATGAAAAAAAAGGTTGTTGACGAACATAGTTAGTCTCGTCTCGTATGACGAAATTAACATTACTTAGCAGGTCTCCGTACATAAATTGACATTGCACACTTTTTTTGCACACAATTTGGGCTTTAAGCCAAATGAGAGAGGAGTGCGACTTCGACTACGGACGGCGGGAGGAACGCATAGCGACGTCCCCGGACCACCGTCCTGCGTTCCAAGCGGGCAGGCCGATTGTTAGTGGGACCAGGCCGGTTCATCTCTCCCTGGAACACGACCGCATCGCATCAAGAACGATGCTTCGCCCGCTCCGTGTCACTTGCACTATTTTATTTATTTAGGATATATTTTTTCAGATTCCGATAATCTCTAACTATTCTGACAAATAAAATGTTCTTTGTTCTTTGAAAGAGCGTACTTGTATAACTATGCTATTATATTGTCAATATGTTATGCGGCATAAAATTCTCTGAAAATTGCAATAATATCGCAATAAATGTTGGTGCAATAAACGCACAACAAAAATGTAATATCGTAACAGCCCTACGTGGCCCTGCTAACACCTGCTGTTGCTATCATCATCATTATTATTTTAAATATTATGTAATGTGATGTGAGGATTTCGGGACAGACTATAAAGCCCTTTGAGGCAAATTTGTAATTTTTGACTATACAAAAAAAATTACCATACATGTCATTTAGCTGACGCTTATCAACCCATGGTTTTTACATTTTTGCCAGGAGAGCAGTTAGGAGTTGGGTGTCTTGCTGAGGGACACTTCGACATGGGGCGTGGAGCAGCCAACGATCAAACCACCAACTTTGCGGTTACAAGCGTACCCTCTCTACTCCATGGGCTACATCTCCACATCTAAAATGAACTGAATTACCAGGATTCTAGTATACTAGTACAGTCACCAGACAATGAGGGTCAAATGGGGCTGTGGAATATCCTCCCCATTTTATGTATCAAATGGTGTCCGTCAAGGGGGATTATTATCCCCGGCTTTATTTAATGTATACATGAATGATTTGTCAATCCAACTGGGTTTGTGTACTACTGGCTGCCTCGTTGGTAGCTTTCTCAATAACCATCTTGTGTATGCAGACGATTTGGTCATTGTTAGTCCATGCAGTGCTGGCTTGCAGCAACTACTTAAGGTATGCACACAATATGGCCTTGAGTATTACATTAAATTTAATTTAAAAAAGAGCAATGTCTTGATAGTTAGAAGCAGAGAGGATAAACAATTGATTTCCCCTGTTTTCTATCTGTATAATAGCCCACTTGTGGTGTGTAAAGAAGTAAAGTATCTTGGTCATATAATCTCAGATGATCTTAGTGATGATCAAGATATATATCATCAACGCTGTAAATTATATGCCCAGGCTAACATGTTACTACGCAAGTTCAGTATGTGCTCTTCTAATGTCTTTGTTTAAAGCCTCTTGTACATCTATGTATACTGCTCATCTTTGGTGTAGATATAAGAAAAGAAGCTTGCAGAAGCTTAAAGTTGCCTACAATGACACTATGAGATTGCTGATGCAGCTACCTAGATGGTTTAGCGCTAGCTACTTGTTTGTCTTCTCCAATGTGCCAACCTGTGAGGCAGTCCTTCGAAATTTAATGTACAAATTCATGTGCCGCCTGGATCTCTCACACAATAGTATTATTGAAGCTCTAGTGAACCCAGCCAAGAGCTCCTTGGGGTACCCCTCTAAGCTTAGGAGGCATTGGAGAGAATGCCTATATGTTTGATGGTTGGTTTTTCTCTTGTTGTTCTGATGGCTTGTTCTGTTTTGTGGTCTTGATGGTTTGTTATGTCTTGCTTTCTTGTCTTTTGTCTTCTTGTTTTTAAATATATTTATTCTTTTTGATTTGTATTCTCTGCTATGGACATTGTACTACTGTCTGTGATAAATAAAGAATTGAATACTTAGCATTATGTAGACTTCAGTTAAAGGTTGATTCCTGTTTTTACTGTCTTACTAAAGGGCCTCTTCCATTCAGTTAAACTGACAACGAGTGATACTTACAGGTTGAGCGGCTGCCATGCCGGCCACTGAGCCTTAGTCTTGATGACAGTAAGCACTTCCTCTCCCTGTGAAGAGAGAGCGAGAAGGGGATAAATGAGGCAATTTGTTTCTAAATGGATGACTTCAATGGCGTGAAAAAAAAAAATACATTGAGGGAGATAGACCAAAATTGACAATTTGACATGACAACAAATGGTGTTTACACTTTTCGAGGCTTAAGAAGCCTCTTATGAGTCTCTCATCGGGACAAAATGGCTTCTTACTGTAGTTGTCATGAACGTGGCGGCTTGGGAGCCGACAAAAGACGCAGGCACAGGATGTCCAACGAGGCAAGACTTTAATCTCAGAACAGAGACAGGGTAACGCACATGACATCTGACAAGAACCAACAAAGGACTCACAGGTGCAGGTGATTGAACACAGGTGTAAACATTCAGACAATCACAGGGGAAGACAGGACAAGGCAGGAAGTGAAGTTAACCCGTGAGCACCAGACACGTGAAACTACAGAATAAGACAGGAAGTGAACCCAAACTGTGACAGAACCCCCCACTTAAGGACCAAATTCCAGACAGTCCACTCAGACCTAAGGGGAGGGCGGAACCGGGGACAAAACCGAAACAGGGCGGGAGGGCCGTCGGACGTCGGAGGCCGCGGGCGGCTGGGCTAGGGTCTCCGGGCCCGTTGGTTCCGGATGCGTGATCAGCCGGGCTGGGCTCGGTGGCGCCGGCCCACCCTCTGCCACTAACCCCCCCCCTCAAGGGCCGGATTCTAGACGTTCCCTGGGGAGCGGGAGAGAAGGCGTGAAAGCTGCTCCGCGCCGCTCAGCACGGCTTCGAGAAGCTCCATTATCCGGTCCCAGCCACCCTTGATGGCTGGGGACCCGTGGGTGGCCTCTTCCCCCGCAGGCAAGGCGGCGGCCGGAACGGGCATAGTCTTAGGCAAGTGGCGTCGCGGGGCCGGAACGGGCGGAGTCGGGGGCACGAGGAGTCGCGGCTCAGCAGGTCGCTGCTGCCCAGCGCAGAAAGCGTTGCGTGGCGGCAGGGCGGGATCCGGAGGTCGTTGCTGCCCAGCGCGAAAAATAAAATTTAAATTTCAACCCAGACGCGTCTGTGCATTGACTTTGCATGGAATCTACTGGAGAAGTAAGTCTGATAGCAACCCGGTCAGTTTCATTTCGTTTGGCGAACGCACTCGTCTTTCATTACTAGATATCATCTGCCTCTGACTGCTGCGCTGCCATTTTTGTCTTATTCCTGAGTCCTTGGTGCAACAACTGATTCAATGAAGCAAATTAAAACAGTACAAAACAGTTTTGTCCCCTTATTACGCTAGACAGGAAATGTCACAACGGGTGGATACGAGTACAGGTTTTATTTAAGCATCAACCACAATGTACTGTTTATTATCTCCACATTCAGGGACAGCACTTTCTTGTTTCTTGTTCTTTGAGTTTGTATCCCTATGGTTGAAATGCACTTGCAAGTTGCTCTGGATAAAAGCGTCAGCTTAATGACATATAATTGGAATGCTCGCTAACAATTGCTTGCTAGTTTAGTGCTTCCAAATGAACTATATGTTTTGTTTCATATGCTTTATTTGTATGATGGAAGCATTTTATTATCTAGCTTTGTGTGTCATTTTTTTTCTCCGGGCTACTTTTTTCTTGACGGCTGGATAGAAACATAGCAAAAGTACAAAACGGAGACTATTCCTTCACAAAGCGCCTCGGTAGTCTCACTTCTGCAGTTTTGCCTGGAGGGAAACTAGCGCCGTGGAGCTCTGTATTGTCCTTCCAAGTCGGCCTAATAAAGGAAAATGAGCCTGGGGACTAAGGGAACATGTGTCTAATAAAATAAATCAACACTGCACTAATGCAATTGCGTTTGCATGGGGCCTGCGGAACAAATGGATGACAGGACCACCATGTTGCAACTTGTTGTAAATACCCAGCATAGCACACACTCAAACATGTCTGTTACCACTTCAAACTGAGAACACACGGATTGGTTTTATCCAAAGGTGACAATATGATGAGACAACCTGTCCTTCAGAAAATGGACTGTTATTCCCCTCGTCTAGCACGAGGTCTGCTGTCATTTGTCGAATGTAATTACACAGAGACACAATACATGTGCGCCGATTACAGCTCAGTACGTTTTTTATCAACCACCTGCGACGTGGATATGAAGAGCCATGCTGTATCATCTGTCCAATTACATTGTCATTTACTCGTCCCTCAAACTAGCTGCTGTAATTGTCAAATACAAAATAACAACCTCAGTTCCACCATGGAACGGAAATTAACGTGGAACTGACATAAACAGAGCCCATATCTTCTTTCCCCTGCAGGCTTGCGAGCTGCAAATCCCAATTCAATATCTAAAGATGGAACATTCAATGCGATTTTTTTTGTGGCATCTGATTGACTCCGACAGTGTAAAGATTGCTGTTTGAATAATTTATAATATGTGTAATAGCTTGATAATTCTTCACCGCGTCTCCTGTAGATATGAGTTACTTCCTGTCTCCATGTACTATTGCGCATCGTAGCTCATTCTCCAGTTTACGTCAACATTTTTAATACGCCACAATAAAAATGTGTTCAAAGCTCCTGTGTTGAAAACAATTATTGCAAGCCACATCAGAACCACATTTTATAGCACTTTATGGCACCTCTAAGCGATGTCTATAGAAAGCTGCAGCCATGACATGTTTACTTATGTTGAAAATGAAGAATTACTTGATAAAAAAACCTGTGAAAACCTGTGAAATAAAAAATCAGTTTATAAACTTACACTTATTGAGTATTTAAGAACTATTTTAATGTGTTTAAAAATAAATCCCCCCGAGTGCCTTCACGTACCCCCATTTGAGAAAAAACTGACTTGGGAGAAAGCTTTCTGTTGGTGCATTGGGTTTTTTGCGAACATTGCTGTGTGTTCCTGTGACACAATGATTTTGTTAGTGTGGACAAATCTCGCGACCCCTCCAAGATATTGTAACCTCAGGGTTTGGTAATCCATCACACCAGTGTCAGATGTAATATGTGACACATCCACCCGAGGAAACGCTGTCACATTAGTCAGCATGGATCACTGCTGCACTCCGTCTTGGCAGACTATTCTCTACCGTTTTTTTTTCTCCAAAGAACGAAACGGCTGCAATTGATAATGGCTGAAAAATGAGGTGGAGTTATAAATTCTATTGTACCATGAACGCATCCAGCCCAGAACACTGGTGCGCGGGCCTGTATATTCATGCATATTTGTATTTATGTGAGATAAATCACAGCCACAGATCGTCCCATTTTCAAGTCCTCCTGCTGGTACAACTTGCTGATTTGTTTATTTGTTTACTAGAGGCGTTTAACTTCAGGGTAGTTTTGGAAAACTGAAAATCAGTAATGTGATGGAAAAAAGAGAAATGGAAAATATTAATTATTTTTTTTCTTTAGCTGAGATAGGAACTGAGTTTTTAAAAATAAAATGTTGGCCAGAAAGCCTTTTTAATTAACATTTTTAAGTGGATCTGAAAATGGAGGCTTTCAATTTGAAACATTAGCATCAAGATCTTCTGCAGGATGTGAGGAAAAAAAGAGAAGCAGCGAGTAGGGGGTTGATTGTTTGGTTAATCTGTGTAATTTATCGCCCCGTCTTCTGACGAGGGTCTTGTGCCGTTTCTTCTGGTCCTATTGCGTCCTGTCCGCTCTCTCCCCTGTCCTGTTCTATGTAATCTGGAGCATGTGGTGACAGTGATTTCTTGCCAACCCTTTGCAATCACTCCGGTCAGGTGAGCCTTACATGATTGGCTAAGTTATTCAGTGGTTTGATGGAAAAAAGAAAAGGTCCTGTAATCTTTTTCCCTGAAGGACATGAACGTGACCGGCAGGCTTTTCTCAGCTGTAATTTGGGAAGATCACAAAGGTCATTATGTGCTTAACTAAGAACTGGTGCCTCTGGCAGCTGAGGTGGTGATTTTGAAAAAGCCTGTGGCAGTTTCATTTTCTGGAACAGTGTAGTAGACGTGCTTGTCGAATAAAAGCACTATGTTGGGGGAAAAAACAACAAAGAAAAAGATCTGATGACTTTTATGATCAAATAGAGGATGAATGTATCTTCCAGTTTTGCCAACAAGTGATTTTATGCCTTTTATACATTATACTGTACATACACTGTTTATCACAATATAATGTATACAAGCCTCGGTATTATCAACCGGTTATTCTATGTTATGATTGAATAGGATTTAATTTTCTGAAAACAGCACAGTTCTGACGCAGTGTCTTCATCGGTGTGTCACAGTCACTCTCGTTTCCCAAAACTTCTTCCATATGTCTTCTCTCAAGTATTTCTTTACGGCTTTGGCTGTTTGATTTTGAAGATTTTGCCTATATTTACCAGACATTAGAACTATATAATACCTAATTTGCATGTGTAATTAAACATTTAATTACATGAATGTTTAAGCAAATAATACTTTACTTATGGGAAAAGATTGTAGATTGGGTTAAATAATGATTGAGGTTTCTTTACCAAGACTCAGGATATGTGACAAACCAACCAATCTAACTCGGGAAACGAACTGCGTTCTCCTGGCTGTTGGATCCACGTTTGTTGGTCGACCTCCACTATCGCCCTGTGTGTGTGCTTCTTGCACGATGATAACGAGGATTACATATACAAATAGTCTACAATTCAATGCATGTTCCACAATGTAATACAAAATGGTCAAAAACACAACATGGGAAGAAGATGAGCGTCGGCCAACAAAACATTGTGGCGGGAAGAAGCTGAAAGGCCAGGGGGGTGACAAAGTTTGGTAAATAAAAGAACAGCAGAGAAAAAGAAAAAGCAGCGATGGTTGTCAAAGAAGTGGGAGAAGGATTGGCAGGTCAGAGGGGTGAATGAGAAGTAAAGTTTTGTGGAGAGGAGAGTATTATAGTAATTGCTATGACCCTGAGCCGAGGCAAGGTGCAACTCAGTCAAAGTGAGTGATGAATTCCAAGCCCTCTGCCATGTCGCGGGAATAATGCCACCGCTTGCAGAGATTTTTGTTTATGACCACTTGGATGAAAAAAACAAGGTGGACGGACAAAACTGACTGAAAGCGTGTCCGGGCAGGGCAGATTTCACGACTGCCCAGGGTAGACCGGTGGGGATGCTAAAAGGCCTGAAAGGCAAGAGGCACTTGCGGCAGAAATATTTGAAAAAAAGTATTGTCGGACGGAGTGTTTGGCCCGTCAGAAGGATGGCGCTTATAACCACTGACATCTTGAGAACTGGAGGACTGGAGGACTCAGAGAGAAAAGAAGAACTTGTACACTGCTACTACTACCCCGGGTGGTCTTCTGTGTTAGGGTGCAGCCGCAGCTCCCGTCTCTCTCAGAAAATAATGTATTAACAGGTTTTCTCCCGCTCATTAAACTTTCATAAGGCTCATAGCAGCTACAGGAAAATATGTCAGATTATGAAATGGCTTTCACAATGTATCCAACGGAAATCTTTTTTCTTTTTCTTTTGGCAATTTAAAACATGTGTACGTTTTTATCAGAAATAGACCCGTTAGTGGTTTCTCGTTTAAATTGCAATTTAGAAAGTGATAGCATCAATCAAATTGTAAAAGAAATTAATGTTAAAAGCTTACTGTCTCTACAAAATAACATTTTTGAGGATTTTTTTGTTTTTTTTAAGTTAGGTTTAGAAAAAAGTTCTAATACTTGAAGATGAGGAAACCCAGAATGCTAAATACAGTAGTTACACTGTTGTCCCAACTTTCAGTACAGCGCTCCGCCTCAATTACCCGTCTCCCTCTGGAACCTGCGGTAATTATCTTGTCACAGGCCTAGATCGGTGTGTTGGACCCAACTGATTACACAGAGGCTAATTGGCACAAAATATAACTTGCTGCTGGTCCTAATGAAGAGGGATGCAAACTGTGTCAAGCCGCTGTAGTAAATGCCAGCCCACATGTCAGAGCTGACACAGGCACTGAGGTTGAGATGACGATAACGGGTACCCAATATCTGGCTGATGAGTGTTGTACAGCAAAGGAGTCTAGTAGAGGATTTAAAGGCAGGATGTAAAAACAGTGGGGCCATAGGGCTCACTGGAGATATTACAGTAAATGTTTGTCTAGTAAGTATTTTAAGAGTTCAAAGAGTACTATGACCCTCTGGACACCCGGTACCTGAGGCTGTATAAATGTGTAATAGAAAGAGTCATTAAAGAGTAATTCAATACTAATTCCAGTCATAACTGTTGAGCGGTGCAGGTTTGGCTGCAGCCTCAGACCGGCCATCTGTGTGTTGTTATGGTGGGAGTTCAGTAAATATGCCAGCAGGCTAAAGACATGCCGTTGTCTGTATTTATTTGTAATGTCAGAAGTGTTTAGTATTAAAACTAAATCAGCCTGCTTAGTTGACAGAATACGGAACTCGACAAGAATGTTTAGTTGACAGAATAGGGAACTCAACCACTGATTTGGACGTAAATCAACGCATTGGATCGAGTTAGATGTCCGACAAAGAGGGAGGACGCACAGGACTTTCTTCTGCTGCTCAGACCAGGGGAGCGTTTCGTATATTAGAACTCCAAGTTTAACTGCAGAGACATCCAAAACTGGCCCAAATGGATTTGGCGATTCGGAAGGTACAGAACAGTCTCTGGATTGGATAAAAAGGATGAGGCATTCCAGGTGAACAAATTGATATATTCCATGATAGAAGAGGCGAAGGATATTTTACATGCCTCAGCAATAGATGAAAGGGACAAGCTAGTCTACGAGAAAGTAATATACTGTTTCAATAACCATTTCATTGGAGAACACAATGTAATCTCTGAGAGGGCGAGGTTTAACATGAAAAAAAACAGAGTCTGGGGAAACGGCTGAGTGCTTTGTTACTGCAATGCGCAAGTTGGCGGAATATTGCTAATTTTGAGTCCTCAAAGAGGAACTGCTACGTGATCGTATAGTAGTGGGCATAAGAGACATCAAACTTTCCGAAAAGCTTCAAATGGATTCGAAAATTGACTGTGTCTACAGCTATGAACTTAGTGAGACAAGTGCACGCGCTTTCGTCCGCTCGAAGGAAAGAGTGGAATTCAGAACGATGAGCAAACCATAGGCCTGCTGGAACATCAGGGATGTGCCATAAATGTGGGAGATTGCCATATAATAGTTGGAACGACTGTCCGGCTAAGGAGGCCAGGAGTGTAGGAAATGTCACAGAAGAGGACACTTCGCTGCTGTCTGCAAATCCAAGAAGCCTGTGCATGAGATGGCAGATGAGGAGGAGCAACTTTATCAGGACAGCATTTTCCTGGGTGAGGTGAAGGTAGACAGTGCTGGTTGGTACTCAGACATCAAAATTAATGGAGAAGTTGTTTCTTTTGAACTAGATACAGGAGCAACATTGACTGCGATACCCACTAAATTATACAAGTACAGAAGAGATGTTCCTCAAAAAGACCGTATGACCCAAATAACAAGATACTGTCTGTAGTAGGACAGATGTAGAGTAAACTAGAAAGTAAAGATAAAAGACCACTCGGTCTGTGTTTGTCATTGACAACTTAGCCAGGCCACTGCTGGGCTTACCAGCACTGCAGCTCATTGAACAAGTGGATACAGTTGAAGAACAAGGCGAGAAAGAAGATCCAGGGTAGGTCTTCAAAAAAAATAGTTTCCGAAGGTGTTCAGTGGATCAGGGAGACTCAAAGGCGATTACCAAATCCACCTCAATGCGGAAGCCATCCACTCTGTCCACCCCTCGTCGCATACCAATTCCCTTAACTGACAAAGTGAAGGACAAGCTGGAAAGAATGGAAAAGATGGGAGTCATTGCTAAGATAGAGAAACCCACTGATTAGTGTCCAGGAATAGTAGTCGTCCCAAAACCAAATGGTAAGATAAGACTCTGCGTTGACATTACCAAACTCAAAAAGGAAGTATGCAGAGAAAAACACATATTACCCTCAGTGGACCAACTGGCATCAGAGAGAGTGTTGGCTCAGTACAGACCACAAGCCAAAACAAAACTGTCTGCAGATGTATCCTCCTGTCACATCTCGACCCACCTCCCGATCCGTCACAATGGTTCCACAAAGTCCACTTTTCACACCTGCTCCACATCTCAATCAGCTCTACTACTAATACTCACTCAAGGCCACCTCCTGCCTCCACACCGGCCATACGACTGCGCCATCAACCTTCTCCCCGGCACCAGCCCCCCCGGGCCGTCTCTACTCCATCTCCGCACCGGAGAGGAAGATGATGGAGGACTACATCAGCGACTCGTTGTCCGCCATCATCATCCGCCCCTCCTCATCCCCGACTGGGGCCGGATTCTTTTTTGTCCAGAAGAAGGACAAGACCCTGAGACCCTGCATCGACTACCGCGGCCTCAACGACATCACGGTGAAAAACAGATACCCGCTACCCCTCATCTCCTCTGCTTTCGAACTACAAGCCAAAACAAAACTGTCTGCAGATGCATCCTCCTGTCACATCTCGAGCCACCTCCCGATCCGTCACAATGGTTCAGTTCACTTTTCACACCTGCTCTACTACTAATGCTCACCTCTCCCAGTCAGTCACTGCCAGATTGTTCTCCGCGTTATGCGAGACCTTCCAGCACTTCTCAAGGGACTGATCCCCCGGGTTTCGACCCTGTCTGTCCCCGGACCTGTCTGCCTGTCTCCGCCCCGGCTCGCACCTCCGCCTTCTGTCCCCGGACACGTCTTCCCGTATAACACTTTGGAAACCCTGTGTTTGTTTAATATGTGCTTTATAAATAAAGTGGCTTGGATTGGATTGCCTGTCTCCGCCTCGGCTAGCACCACCGCCTTCTGTCCCCGACCACAATCCCCGCATGGATGCCTCGGCCTCTCGGCCCGCCTGGTTCCCGGGCCGCTCGCCATCGGCTCGCCGATCCCCTGGAGTCTCGCCACATGCGGAGAGTTTACTCCCCGCTCCGCATCCTCGCTGCGTCCCATCGACCACTGTGAGTGTCACCTTAATAAAAGTCATTACCAAACTCACTGTACTGCTGTGTTGCATTTGGGTCCACTACACTATCATTACACCGCCTGGGTGCTGTCCTCATGCAGAGAAAGGATAACATGGAGTGGCATCCAATCGCATACATCTCTCGAAGCCTCTCTGAAACAGAGCAACGTTATGCCCAGATATCATCAGCCTCTTATAAATGGGTTGGAAGGGTCCTAGCATGCCTACTCGTAGGTTCACAGGTGCCATCCTCATCTACTCACATGGTCGAAGAGGGCGCTCATCTCCAGTGGCCAATCATTTGGTCAGATGTAAAGGAGCAAGTCAAGTGGGACCAATGTCAAAACAAAAAAAGGGTATGGGTTCGGTATATACCATAGTTTTGCAACTGAGCTAGTTTGAATACAATACATGTAATTTAGCTGATGCTTTTATGCAAAGCGACTTTAATTCATATCTAACCCGTGGCTTATTCATTTAGTTTAGTACATAAGTATCTTGCTCACTAACACTTTGATATGGCACATAAGGCTATCCGGAATCGTACCACCAACCATGCGGTTCCCAGCATACCGTTTCTACTCCATGCGCCACCATCACCCACGGGAATACACAGAGTTTCACTTTCAGAAAGTGGGTGGTGGAGAAGCATTACAATGGTAGCTAACATCTGATAATGTCTTGGGTGACAAAGAGGTTGATTATTTTAAACATGTAACTTCAAACAAAGGAAGAAATGAGGAGGCTAAAAACGGTAGAACTATTGCTGATGCTAATCTCCATGGTTGATTTTATAGTACAATTAGTGTCTCACCGTTTTTTGCCTCACTGTGCCATTCTGTTGAGGGAGTGTGTCACTGAGATCTAGTTAACAACAATGGGTGGGACGTGAAGGTAGACGGACCTTTGGCCACGAAAATCTAATCTGCTCTATTTTGGGTGCAGGTTGGTTCCAGATTTGATGAAAATACTGTTACTTTTATTAAGAATGTACTGCACAGACATGCAACCTGAAATATAAACTGGCCATGGCCGACGCTGGAAGAAAGGAATGGATGAATGCATTTCAAAGGTATATATAATCAGAATAAAAGGTACCAACAAAGGAAGGGGCGCGTAGGTGACAAACAATGTTTCCCCATAGTGTCTCGCTGATGTGATGTGTTGGGGATTAAAGCTTCAGTCCACATCCAAGAAGCTGCCTCATTATTGAGATCCCAACATATTGTTACCTAGTAGGCATGTGAGGCTAACAAGCCACTGCGAGTCCCCCTATTCGCTGCCAGTCATCTGTGAATTTCTGCAACAAGGAGGAATTGAGCATCTCTGTCGCTATGCCTGTAAAAAGTCAGAGCACACCCCTTTTGATCAAAACTTAATCTTTTCTCTCCACTGTAATAAGACACAGTGGGGGTGGAAAAGGATAATTAGGATGCAAATCTATGGCAGGAGACAAAGTAATAGCTTCAAAAGAGTCTTTTCATTATTTCGAAAACTAGAAGACAGACTTAGATCTTGCCTCTAGGCAGCAGCTTGAAAGATAATTGGGGATTCATGATGTGATTGTGAGCATTGATGAGAACGAAGTGGGGACGGTGTGGCCGCTGTTAGTCCCGACCCGCCTGCAAAAGAGCCGCTGCTGTCACAAACAACAGGTGTGGACTTGCATCTTAGTGTTCATTCAGGGCATTTAATGAATACAAATTCCCAATTAGAGGACGGACAGATGCACGCACGCACGCACGCACGCACACACACACACACACACACGCTCTACATGGAAACGTGTGTCAGCTGGAAGCTATGCAAACATGTTCCCAGTAGAAATGCAGCTAAATGTATGCTGTCATTTTATTATTTGTAGATTTGTAGATAGATGGATAATAGATTAAAGACTGTGGATATATTTTCAGTGGAGGAAACTACGTGGATGCTTTTACTACAACTTGGAAATGCAATCTCACTAAAGTTAATTTTCGTGGCTTTTCTGGAGCTTTTATTTGTGTTGCTCAATTGTGTGTGTAAAGGTGAATGCACTTTTTCATTTTAAAGTTAGCCTATTAAAAAATGTCATCGTATGCCGTTACACACACATTCTCACTCCTGTCACGGTTTGGGTCCATGCTTTCCTTTAGCTCCGGGACCTCCTCAGCCGCAGGAGGAGGAGCCCTGGAAAGAGGACACCGCATACTCCCCTTCCTGTTCCCGCTGAGCCGCAGAACACTTCCATCCGCGCTGACCCGACGAATGGCTGCCGACCCCCGGATGCTCCCTGACCGCCTGACCGCCCACCCGCCCGCCCGCAGATGTTCCCCGAGGGGACCATCGTCACTGGGTTCCCGCCCTCCCGCCCCGTGTCTGCTCCGCTCCCGGTTCCGCCTGCCCTTCAGGATCATTAGGACTGTCTGGAGTTCGGTCCTTGGGGGGGAAGGTTCTGTCACATTTCGGACATGGGCGTCACGGTTTGGATTCATGTCCTGTTTTATTTAGTTGGAATGCATTAAGCATTCCAACTATTGTTCTTCAAATCTTTATTAAACTTATTCTATTTGTTCCGTTACGCCTTTCAACTCCTTTACACTTTCAGCTATTTCAACCGTTCAAATTTTTAAATGTTCAGGTTGTTCCAGAGAGGGGTGCTATTTCAGCTTTCTGGCTCTTATAATTGGATTTATATGAATTAAAAACTTTTTTTTTACATGGTTTCCAATGTTAATCTTCAAATCTTCTCAAAACTTCTTCAACTTTCAACATTTTTAGCTTTGCCAATCTTTCAGCTACAGACACCAAGTTAACTTTCAAATGTTGACACAAGTCTTAAGAATTCTTTGATTTGTACAGCCTTTTGATGTCAATTTTACTTTTTTCATAATGACTAATTATGTTTCACTAGTTTTGCGGTCCTTTTCTGAGTTTTACATGTGTATGTGGAGCCTCAGAGGGAGCGGATTTAATTTCAAAGTGTACGGCTGCGTGAGACTCGGGTAAAAGAAATATGTAACTTTTGCACTTATTGCCACAATATGAGCTTTTAAAGCTTCATTTTGGATCAAAAATGATGCCGTGCTTGTGCTGGTCGGAATCATGTGTGTATGTAATCCCGGAGTTCTTTACTTTTTGCCTGAGGGGCCCGAGAGTGGGACAGTCTGTATCAAGCCCCATGGACTCCAATACAAATCTGGTGACGAATTTAACAAAAAACGAGAAGGTACAAGAAACTGTTGCTACAGCCATATTATGAACCCTAAAGGCATGTAAACTAGATGTATGCGTTCGGTAGAGTCTGGGGACTCTCATCTAAGAGTTATTTTTTTGAAAACCAGAATAGTTTTGCGCTAGCGGCAATTTGTTTGAGGTGTGGATCCTGTTAAAATCGCTGCTCTTCTCTTACCCCTTTTCCTCCAACAAGAACCAGGTGCTGGTTCGGAGCCAGAGCTAGTTCCAGTTCAGAGTTGGTTCAACTGAGGAGTCTCCAAAGAACCAATTGCTTTTCCACAGGCTAAAGAGCCAGCGCAGAGCCAGGTCCTACGTCACTGTTACGCGAGGGGTGTGGGGGGGGAGTTGTTTTTATTTCCTAGTGGTACGGGCCGAGCTGACCAGGCATATACGCGCCGTTAGCAGTTAAATAGCAGTTGAGACTGTACAGTTTTCTTTCCGGTACGCCGTACCGGACAGTACCGGCTTACTTTCACCTCTGCTGTTACGTCTCATCTTTCCCCGCAACGTTATCTGTACCTTAACCATGAAGGGAGTTCTTACTGTAATGTTAGATGAGGCCTATCGAGTAAAAACTTGGTTTGAATGACAAACATTCTGTACCCCCGCCCCTCCCCACCCAATTCCATCATTTCAAAATAAAAGCCTCAATGATTAACTGTACCTTAACCATAAAGGGAGTTCTTACTGTAATGTTTGAGGCCTATCGAGTAAAAACTTGCTTTGAATAACAAAAATTCTGTACCCCCGACCCCCCTCACCCAATTCCATCACTACAAAATAAAAGCTTCAATGATTAACTGTACCTTAACCGCAAAACTGTTTTGTTGAAATAATCATTGCTCTTTCAAATAATAGTACAACTATTACTAAAATTACTAGTACTACTGTTAGTACTTCTACAACTGATGATATAACTACTAATTGTCGTTGTGTTTTCCTATTTGTTGTTGTCATTTGCACTTTAGGGCCACCGTATATTTCAGCTCATGCTGTTACAAAGTTTGGCAAAGGTATAAACACCGAAAGCGGAACAACAATGATTAGTGACTCATTCCACACAGGTTTGACTATTATTTTTATTCAAACAAGGAAAATGCTGACGGTAGGCATCAGGCACCAATCCATAAGCATTTAACACTGCAGGTTTCATTCCGGCATAGTCTTACTGCCGCTTACTGCACAATGCGCTTACAAAGCTTATGAAGAGGAAAGAAATGGAGCATCAGGGTATCACGCTTAGTATGTATCTGCCACTTGCTCAGGATCTTTCCACAGGTAATAACTTTAAACTTGTGTCTATGTCAGACCTAGAGCAAGGTTCACTATTACAGCTCTAATTTGGTCCGCTCTGTTTCAAATATAATATTCATAGGAGGATAAGGAAACTGAGAAAATAATCAAGAAATAATCGAAATCTCAACGGAAAGTCTTGCATCCCACATACAACATTTTTTAAGTTACACTAGGAGAGTCACTAACTCTGACAATACCTAACAAAGACATTTACATAACCGAACAGTGCTATGAATACAGTGAAGTGAAGAAAGCACTGTAGGCCCGATGTCCTTTGCACTAGCTGAATAAATTGCGGAAAACACAAGAAGGCAGGAAGCGCACCAATAGTGTGAGAGGCAGAGACGAAGCAACTTGTCTTTTTAAAAATTCAAGTTAGAGCATCGAGTAACATCTAAAGTAATTCATTAAGTCAATGATATACACTCACAAGCCACTTTATTAGGTACACCTCTCGACTAAACCAGCGGTACCCAACCAAATTCTTAACCGCGCCGTAACCTTCGACATGAGTAAAAAAAAAAAATGCATGCAAACCAAATAAACGGCCCGCGGACGGGTACCGAATGCGGGCCGGCGCGGAGGAGTCACCGTTTGGATCAGCTCCAACCGCCGGGGCCCGAGCTGCTGTCGCATGGTGCCAAAATAAATCAATAACAAATAAAAAAAGGGAGGAAGACTCTTAGTTGTCACTGTCTCCGTCCTCCGCTTCATTCGTTCAGCTGGTTCCCTCCGCTCAGCCAATTAGTTAGTTGATAGAGGCTGTTCTTCTGTTGGCTGCCGAGAGCTTTCCAAAGAATCCCCCCCGGAACGTTTCTGGGAGAGCGATGTGTCTGCGCGTCCCATTGACATCAGCAACTCCCTGACGCAACTACCTATCATTCTTTCACACCGAGAACTCAAAACCGGCACTGCATAATTTTACTCCTACGTGTACATAAATCACGAAGATGCGCACATCAGGCTCAGTTGTCTCTCACTTCATCCTCCCCACCTCACATCAAAATATAGTGCAGCTGACAGCACCCTTCATTCCAACCCGACAACACAGAACGGACATGCAAGCATGCGGAAAAAAGGTTCAAACTGTATTTGAATAAATAAACATGCAAAGCATTGTCTTCCAGAGCCTCAGGATTGGGGTTAAAACGGTAATATATTCTACTAATTTTTTAACAAAAATGTAATCTGTATCTGATTAAAAAGGAAGATGCCTTTGAGGTAGTGAGACGGGTTCATTTGAGGTAACGGTCTAAATTCATCAATGAGAAACAAAGATTCCCCTGTGTTTCCATCAACAAAATGCTGCTGGCATAAGTGTAATTATTTATGAACGCTTGACAATGTGCTTGACAATCAGCTGGTGTTCCTCAAAGGGCCGACATGATGTCACAGTCTGTGTCGATAGAGAGTGAAATGACTATCACTGGCCTCACTTTGTGTCGACAAAAGGAATAAATAGTAACCAATAAAAATCTATGATGGTCCACCTTAAAATTTTCTTGCAATAGCAGAAACCTTACAATGATGTTGGAGGTGGAGGGACGGACATATGCATTTGTTATCCTATAATAAATGCATGTATTTGTGGAAACCCACCTTGGTTTGCTTCTGGTCAAAGAAATATGAAGGTGATTAAGCTGCTTAAGCTGTTGCACTGATAAGCAGCATCTGCCAGTAAGTATAGCTCATGTAACAAATTCCTGAAAGAAAGAAAGTAACACACATAGGCCTGAATGCATTTACAATCCAAATAACACAACATAACAATTGCATTTAGAACAAACTAGATGTTGGGTCTTTGTCTGTCTTTTGTGTTTTTCCCCTCTCCTCCATCTGGCATCTGGCCTTTGAGGGGGGGTGGGGTCAAAGAAAAGTAACACACATAGGCCTGAATGCATTTACAATCCAAATAACACAACATAACAATTGCATTTAGAACAAACTAGATGTTGGGTCTGTGTCTGTCTTTTGTGTTTTTCCCCTCTCCCCCATCTGGCATCTGGCCTTTGAGGGGGGGTGGGGTCAGGGGTTCGGCCGGAGCTCCTGAGCCCGGCCCTTCCTGTCCCGCAGCCGCCGCCAGAGAGGCCGGCGATCCAGGCCGGCGATCCAAGGCCCCACCGCCGCTGCCAGTTGGGCCGGTGCTCCTGAGCCCTCAGCCGCCACCAGAGAGGCCGGCGACGCAAGTCCCGCAGACGACGCTGCCAGAGAGGCCGGCGACGCAAGTCCCGTAGACGAAAACGCTGCACGCTCATCAATTCAATATTAAGTCCAAATAAGTTTCTGACTCACCAGTCAATAGAGTATTTTTACATAAAATGTACCCGCATTTTCCTAATGAAGACATCGATCACAGAGTTGTAAAATTCATCTCAGATAAGTGATATGCGTACTTTAAATAATAACTTGGCTCAATTTTCTCCCCTCGTTAGTGTCTGATTGTCCCCACCTGTTTCTAATGACCTGCACCTCCCGTCTGTATTTAAGCCCCTGTGTTTGTGAGTCCTTTGTCGGTCGTTGTCACACATTGCTGCCTGTCACCCGTGGCGCCAGTTGTTCCTGTCTCCTGTTCCTGTTCCTGTTCCTGTTCCTGTTCCTGTTCCTGTTCCTGTTCCTGTTCCTGTTCCTGTTCCTGTCTCCCGTATCCCGTGTTTCCCGTATGGAATAAAGCCTGTTCAAATTGGAACCCTGCGTATGCGTCTCCTGTCAGCCAACGAGCATCACGAATCGTGACAGAACGACCGACCAGACGCAGCAGGTATGGACTACTCATGGTTCGAGCCCCGCTGGACAGAACCAGGCCCCCGACCCCGAGGCATCTACCCGCCAGCTGAGCGGGAGATGCTCCATGAGACCGACTTAGAGACCATTTATGCCGAGCTCCTCGAGCAGCAGAGCCGCCTCTTCATGGAGCCGAAATGGCCCTCTGTCCCCGTTGAACCGCTGCGCCTCGCCATCCGTGGGGGACCGAGGCGATCCCCGGACTTCACCAAGCCGCAACGCATCCCGCGCTGGGCAGCGGAGACCTCCGGACCGAGGCGATCAGCGGACTTTGCAGCGCATTTATTTTGTATTTGATTATGCGGAACGGCTACATTTTGTCATTGCAACGTCTAAACAGGAGGAACAGAAAGGACTTCTGAGTGTGAAATGCAGATGGCAAAACACATTCCTCCTGTGGGGGGTTGTTGAGATGCACTAAGAGGAGGTAAATCACTTAGCATGGCCTCCTCGGCTCTTACTCTGACACATGTCGTGTGGACCTGCAGGGGAGGGAGGGAAGGCGCTTTTATATACCTTCTCTACTCCAGTGGCAAAATCTGGACATCTACAAGAAGTAATAAATATGTAGGGGGTGCTGTGTGTGCGCGTGTGTCTGCCTCTTTGTCTGCTAGTGAAGCATAGCGTCCTTGCTTGTCTTCTCCCACCCTGACTTCTCTACTTCTCCTCAGCCCTTCTCCGGTCAATCTGTCTAAAACAAGCGCTTTTCAAAAAAGAATAAAAAAACATTAAAAAAAAATTCAAAAGACTAGAAAGAGGAAAAGTAAACATAAGAAATAAAAAGACCCTTCCAACAACAGTATGAGCAAAAAGGAAAAAAAAGAAAAAAGATATTCAAGGTTTCTTGAAGCAATGTCAATCAGTGAGTCAGTGAGGTGTTTGGAGAAAACAAAGGGCTGGATCAGCAAGGGAGGAGAGACACAGTTGGATGGGCGATAAAAGGAATGGAAAGTAGTCTGCGGTAAAATCCGCCTTTCTGCAGGGGGCTGGGAAAGAAAGGAAGTAGTCAGGGGAGAAAGAGGAAAAACGAATTGGAGGCAAGAGGCAAAAACAGCCAAAATACAGATTACAAATTATTTTTCCGTTGAAAGTATCTAGCAGCGCTAGGTTCTGGAGTCGCCAAGCTAGCAGCACAGACCATCCCGTCTCTTCATGGCCTCCCTTTCAAAATTACCTCCGCTGACCAATCATGAGTGCACTGAATCCGTGTTTGCTGTTTGGGTTGAAGAATTTTCATAGAAATTGCAAAAGATGATGAGGAAATTAATAACGTTGCAAAAAAGGGACTTGAGTCTAAAATATCATCTCTCTCTGCTAGGACCGATCTGTCTTCCCCCGGCACAGAGAGGGTCACAGTGACTTCACATTTCTTTTAGTCAAACCCAAAGGCCCAAAACTTTGTAATGGGAAGAACGAGTGGCTTTGTAAAAAGGAGCTATCGGCTCCAACTGATCCCAGAGGGGCCTGATGGGTAGTCGCCCAGGGACAAAATACGGTCAGGCCTGTGACTCAGCGCAGCACTTCTTTGTCCCCATGTTTTAAAAGGAGGGTAGGGAGCCACTGTGCTAAAAGCGAAGTTTTTTTATCAAAACGATTTCGCACAAAAGAATCCCACGTCCAATGGCTTTTCGCAAGAACTATGCTACAACCATGACAGACAGGCAGGCAACGACCCCCAAACCTTAGATCCTTAGATAAAGAAGCAAGGAAGCATGAAGAGAAACCCTACTGACAAATCAATCTCTAGAGGTGAGCAAGAGTGCACTGAAGAGAGAGCTGGCCGCGGTAGACCTTGAGATTTCTTGGGGTGTAAACCACTATGCGGAAGTTGATTCGGCTTCATTAAAAGTTAATTGACTAAGGTCTGTCAAAGGCGTCTCCCCATTCTGCTGATACAAATGGCCAGTTGGTCAGACAATCTTGACATTTTGCTTCCCGTGTGATCGCACCTGGTTGAGAGCATTTCACAGGAACTTATAATTAGGTAGCTTCGCATTTTTTTCTTTTGGGCCGGTGCACTCTGTCATTAAAAAAAGTAAAGTGGATCTGCTCCTTGGTCGGCAGCTCTTCCATTTTTTCAACCTCCCACTTGTCATGTGACCGCTGAGATACTCGTGGCCGAGTGTGACATTTTCCAAGCGATATATGTTTAGATGTGTTGTGTGATTTTATTTCTGGATATTGGGTGACATTAAAAAGGTACTTTGAGTTCCTCCTTGACAAGTCTGTTTCTTTCTTAACCTGTCAACACCAAGTTAGCAGCAACTCTAAAGCTCATGCTGTCATTTGTGAATATAAAGAACATGCAACGTGTTCTGACAGATTCAATAAACTGAAAAAAGCGCCTGAGGATCACAGCGCGTTTAAACCTGCTAGCTGCTCGATGCTGGCAACGTTGACCTATTTCCAGAGGGAAGTCGCGGCCGAGGCTCTCAGCTGGCGTACAGGAACTGTGCACCTGGAACCTTTTTTAAAAATGGGGCTCCATTACACATATTTTCTACAAGCACATGCATGTCAGACCCCTATCCAGCCAACCTTTCGGCGCTCACATCGAAGTTGGTGTGAACAGGGAGGAAGTTTAAAGAAACAAGCGGGAGACGACAGATTTAAGTCCCAATTTTGCAAAGTGATGCATTCTCTTGGTTTGCACTGGTAAGTAATACCCACTAAGGGGCTCAATATTTGCTCGCGGAAAGTATCGCCGCGTAACGCCTTGGCTGCCAAAGCACTCCTTGTGACTGCGAACATAAATGTGAAGCCTCGGAAGGCGCTGAGAGGTTTAACGATATGTTCTGGCTCTCAGGTCTGGTCTGTCTGCCTGCGGTGTGCTAAGCCCGGGACTGTGTTAGTTAGGGGAGCACAAGTCGGCTCCGCGGCAGAAAGGCCTTTAAGGCTTTGTCCACACATCACCACAGCTGATTGCTTCGCTGGATGGTCGGGATTCTCGGCTAAGACAGGGATTACTGACCCATGTCGGTTTCCCACCTTTACAGCAGTCACTTGGGTATTCGCCCGGGCCGGCTCCATCTGGCGCTCTCGGAGGGTTGAAGGGATGTGTGCGTGTGTGCCTCAGTATGTGCTTGCTTGTGTCTAAAACCCTAAAAAGGTAACTTCAATATCTCCGTAAACAGATAGAGAAAACAGTTTTATCTGCAAGGTGATGCATGTGCATGAGAAGACACAAAAACTCCTAAAGGAAAATATGGTGCGCTCAGTTGTGCCGGGATGCTGCTGAATACATGGGTATAGTTTGCTTCCATTTACCATGATTTTCTTTTTTAAAGTCACATTGTCAGGCTGCTGATGACCAGCTGGCACATTGGCACTGTTATTAATCTGTTATTAATCCACAATTACACCTGAGTATCACCGAAAAATTCTCTTTAAAGTATAACACAATTAACGTATAACAATACTCATCATATAATTATCCTGACAGTGGTTTTTATTTCAGGCAAAAGTAAAGTTTTTTCTGCAGCGCGCCATTTTCATTTTACTGTAACCTGCAAGATATAAACTGATATGTGTTCCCTTTATTATGACACCCAGATAATTTAAATAGACCTTATGGTTGCAGAAATTTAACCTTTTCTAGTAGTATGCGATTTTCAAGGAGGGGCCTAAGACTATACATATTACCTCCATTTGTTACGTTACGTTCATATATGTATAGATTCTTATACATATTTAGATGAATAATTGTATATAGTGGTTCATCTTTATTTCAATATCTGTCTCTACTTTTCTTGTTCATTTCTGTACTCAATCTAAGCAAATTCAGAGCAGTATAGGAAACTCAAATTATTTGAGTTATGGCCAATAAAAAAAAAATTAAGTATTAGTAGTTACTTATTTTTCCCTGTTTTCCATCATTTTAAAGTTTCTTTCATATTGTAGCGTGTTTGAGTTCTCAAAGGGGTAGTTGGGTCGGTTAGTGGGTAAGGTTGGGGGTACCGCCCCTTCCGGGAGGGGGGTTGCATAAAGGGGGGTATTTCCGGTATGTTGTGTGTGTTCTGTTTGGCTTGTGGCGTGGCTGTGGCCGACAACAGCCGTTATTAAACACAGAAAAGTTCATAAACGGTCTCTTCCTTAACGTGGAACGTTACAACTGGTGTCAGAAGTAAAAGTCGTACAGTCGTACAGATAACGGGTCGACCGCTCGGGCGCCGGCGAACACGGTCTGGAGGACGCTTTCACGGGAGAGATGGAGCGTTCGTTCGGCAGAGGTTTTCTTGTCAAGGGGGAGGAAGAGGGCGAGCAGCGCGGATATTCCCGTCTTGGTCGAGTGCTTCGAGGACACTGTTTCCCTGCGGACAATCTGGGAGGAGAGGCGGAGCGTGAGTTGCAGCCACCGACATTCGCTGGGAGCGCTGGCTTAAGGCCGGCGCATGCTTCTGCATCGGCGTCTCCGTTGAGTTAGCGTGTTGCGTTGGACTTGTTTCAATTCATGGTTCAAAAAGGCTTTTGTGTGTTGCAAAGCAATTCACCGCCAGAACACCAGGCGGAGTAACGTTTATTGTCGTAGTCGACCTAGAGAGTGCCGTCTTTGGTTCAGGTTTGTTTATTTATTTATCAGAGACTTTTTTTTGCCCCGTGCATCAAAACGGGGTCCCGAATTTCCTCCACAACTTTATTCCCCCCCTCGACCGGCAAAAACGACGTTTGCGGAGATCTACGTCCATCAATTGGAGCCCATCCGCGCGTCTTTATAGTCCGCCAATGACGCGTTTCTACGTGGTCATATTTACGGATTGTTCTTCTGACAAAAGCTCTTAGATCTGATTCATTCTCTCGTAAAATATATTCGTTTTAATAATGGCGGAATTACGCTATGAAACCGGAAATCCGAGACTCTGGCAAGGATGTAGTAAGCAGACCATCACAGCCCTGCGGCTTGCGCCTTGCGGTGCTTGCGTATCCGTAGACGCAAGGATTGGAAAAATTGGGCGACACACGCAAGGACGCAAGACTCTACGCAAGGGACACGCAAGGGGCGCTTGCGGGTCAGAGCTGCATGGGCGTCAGAGACGGGCTGGGGAGCCCCTACGCGCGTTGGCGAGCGACGTCGAAGGACTGACACCGTATCGGCACCGTGGAGGAGAATGTGCGTGCCGTGCGTGACTGACCCACCCCGACGGACTAGAGGGAACTGAAACGTTTTTTGGGGCTAGCTTCCTATTACCGGAAGTTTGTATGGGGTTTTGCCGGTATCGCCGCCCCGCTGTACCGGTTGCTACAGAAGGACCAGCCCTTCGCCTGGGGGGAGGACTGTGAAATCGCATTCCGCACCCCACAAGAGGCTCTGTCGAAGTGCACCCATCCTAGCAGCCCTAGACCCTGAGGTGCCGTTTATCGTGGACACCGACGCGAGCGGCGCCGGGGTGGGGGCAGTTCTATCACAGGCTTGGCCAGAAAGGGAGAGGGTCGTAGCCTACTACAACAAAGCCCTGAAAAAAGCTGAGCGGTGGTATTGCGTCACACGGCGGGAGTTGCTGGCTGTCGTCTTTGCCGCGCGGAAGTTATATGTAAGTACTACATGTGTGTACGCCGTTTCACCATATGCGCGGACCATGCCTCACTACAGTGGCTGATGACATTCCGGGAGCCCGAAGGACAGCTGGCTCATTGGCTGGAGGAGCTGCAAGGCTACGAGTTCAGCATGATTCACCGTGCTGGAGAACGGCATGGCAACGCTGACGCACTGTCCCTTCGACCCTGCAGTGAAGACGGCTGCCGGTATTGTGACCTCAGAGAGGCCCGGGAACAGCAGCTGATTCAGGGGATGGACAAGCGGAGCAGCTGTTGGTGGTGGGCAACGATGTCTGGGCCACCGAACAGCGACAAGACCCTGACGTGCAGCGGTGGGTGGAGACGAGACAGCGGCCGCCCTGGGAGGAGGTGGCAGCTCTCTCCCCATGGACAAAAGGGCTGTGCGCTAAGTTCGATTCGTTGCAGCTGTCCGAAGGGGTCCTCCGGAGGGCATGGGCGGAGCCAGCGTCGGGAGAAAGATGGTGGCAGACGGTGGTGCCCCGAGGGATGCAGGGGGCCGTCCTCAAGGCCATAGCTTGGACTGATTTTTCTTTGGTTTTCTGCTACGATTTTCTATATTTCTACAGAAATGTATGAAATGTGTCATCTTTTTGATTTGAATATGCTTTTATCAGTTTTGAAAGCAGTGCGTTAAGCATATGAAGAATATTCTGCAAATCTACAGTTTTTTGCAGTTTGTGGAGTATGAATGACAAAAGTGTTCGTGAATTTTGAAAAACGTGGTAATTGAATGCATTTTGTCTGAGAGCCATAAAAAAAATGATTCAGGTAGGTCTGTATACACTTGTTACTGAACGTGTGTAGAGTTTTGAAAATTAAGTTTCAGTATTGAACAATGCTTGTTAGCAATCGAAAAAAACTGATTAAAAATCTGTTTGTGGTGGCTGGGCGTCTTTTCAGCACCTCTGCAGCGGAGAGGGATGGGGTGCGGCTCGGGGAACGGTGCCAGCTGGAGGCAATTAACCTCCAGCTGGGCGGGGATTAACGATGTGCTCTCTCCCAGTATTTAGGCAGAGACAAGAGAGCGAGCAGGAGGCTGGAAGGCGAGCGACTGAGAAGCAGATAGCTGAAGCCTCGGGCAGAAAATGGCAGACTTAAACTCTAATAAAAGCTCGTTACCCTGTTGCACTACGCCTCAGCGTCCTCCTTCCGGGTCCCCTGACACCCACACGCGTAACACTGTTATTCTTTAATGATATAACGTTTGTATGCGAAAATTAATTCAAACCTTGAATAACAGTTCATAATTTATGTAATGCTCCCTGTGGCTAGTGTTTTTAGGTCAATGTGTTATGAGTGACATGCTTGTTTTCTGAATGAGAATCTGTGAGAGAGCAGTGGCCCTGTGAGTGAACTTTGTCTACTTTACAACATGGTGAGCTCCATAATTTTTCCACATGTTCAAAAGTAATTTCACAATAGTTCTGACTAATTATAATCGGAGGTGTGTTCAAGCTTTAACTGAAAATGTAGTAGCTTCTAGTAGTATCTTCTGGCCAATCTTATTACATTAACCAATCCTTTAAGGATTTGAATAGACATGTACACTCACCGGACACTTTTATTAGGTACACCTTGCTAGTACCGGGTTGGACCCCCTTTTGCCTTCAGAACTTCCTTAATCCTTCGTGGCATAGATTCAACAAGGTACTGGAAACATTCCTCAGAGATGCTCAATTGGTACTAAGGGGCCCAAAGTGTGCCAAGAAAATATCCCCCCACACCACCCCCCGCACCACCACCAGCAGCCTGAACTGTTGATACAAGGCAGGATGGATCCATGCTTTCATGTTGTTTACGCCAAATTCTGACCCTACCATCCGAATGTCGCAGCGGAAATCGAGACTCATCAGACCAGGCACTGTCACGGTTTGGTCCCTTTTCCTGTTTTATTTTGTAGTTTCATGTTTCTGGTCTCCCTGGGTTAACTTCACTTCCTGTCTTGTCCTGTCTCCCCTTGTGATTGTCTGAGTGCTTCCGAGGTGGGGGTTTTTCATAACCCCTGCTGCGTCTTGGTATGGTCGCGTCATTCTGTCAGGATCGGTCTACGGGGTGGAGATACAGACCGGAAGGAGCGAGACACAAGCGCAGACTTGCCAACAAAAAGGGGTTTTAATATCCAAAAAAGGCAAACTCAAGATAAAAACTCACAGGAGGGTCTGGAACAGGAACAGGAACCATCAACTACCACAGACGTTAGACAAAGACAATGACGCGACACTGGACAACAGATTCCACCTGTTTCCAATCACCTGCACCTCCCTTGTCTATTTAAGTCCTGTGAATCTGTCGTCCAGTGTCGCGTCATTGTCTTACGTCTGTGGTAGTTGATGGTTTCTGACGCTTCTGTGAGTTTTTGTCTTGAGTTTGCCTTTTTTGGATATTAAAACTGCGTTCAGAGATTCTCTTCTGCATACCTCGGTTGCAACAAGTGGTTATTTGAGTTACTGTTGCCTTTCTATCAGCTCGAACCAGTCTTGTCATTCTCCTCTGACCTCTGGCATCAACAAGGCATTTGCGCCCACAGAACTGCCGCTCACTAGATATATTTCGGACCATTCTCTGTAAACCCTAGATGGTTGTGTGTGAAAATCCCAGTAGATCAGCAGTTTCTGAAATACTCAGACCAGCCCGTCTGGCACCAACAACCATGCCACGTTCAAAGTCACTTAAATCACCTTTCTTCCCATTCTGATGCTCGGTTTGAACTGCAGTAGATCGTCTTGACCAAGTCTACATGCCTAAATGCATTAAGTTGCTGCCATGTGATTGGCTGATTAGAAATTTGTGTTAACGAGCAATTGGAGAGGTGTACCTAATAAAGTGGCCAGGGAGTGGAAGTGTTTGACTCACCTTCATTCACACAAGCATGCTTAAGCACAACCCGCAGCTGTGTCCCCTCATGCACGCACTCACTCACTTGAAAAATTGGGGCAACAGCCTGTCCTTTCTGGGTGATATCCACTGGATGCCTTCCAAAAATATGTGATCCCCTAAAGGCATATTTTGCATAAAAGAAAGCCTGCTGAAGTTTTCCAATCTTTTTTCAAGCACAATCCAGCCCGCAATTCTGTCAACATGCATCTTTTTTAATGAGACTGTTAATGGGATGTTGAGACATTTCTGGTGCATCCCATTTTTTGCCATCAGCTCTTGAGTTTAGCCCTTTTGACTCAGGTAGCACGTGAAAAGACGTAAACAGTTGCAGTTACATTAAAAGATGTGTCATTCTATACCGTACCTTCTGTCGAATCTCTTCCTCCATCTTGATGGGGGAGCCGAACTCAGCAACCTGGCGGACACCCTCACTGGCGTAGCCCCCATACTCCCATAGCACATAGCCTCTCGAGTGAGACGCACCAATCAGAGCCGACCAGTGGTTGGCCCGTCCTGAAAGACATTTCTTTTTTCATTCAGATTTAAGTGGTTTGAATTATGATAAACAAGTTAAGGGGGTTAGGTGCCGTTTTATTGCCTGGGAGCGGTAACCTAGATGAAGTTGTCAAGCAACCAGCAGAGACTTGAGGATATTCCTGCACCGCGCAGGAAATAGTCTTGAACTTAACCTCCCTTCTAAAAAGAAATTGTTGAACAATTGTTTTTTTGCTTTGTCTTTTGTACGGCTTAAAGAAGATGTGTACATTGCATTTGTTCACTTAAGGTGGTGCCAAGTTAGCTGTTTCTCTGCTTATAGCAATGCTGCTGAGCTAAGCTAAAGGGTTGCTGACTGTAGGATGCTAAGACAAAGCACTTTTTTGCAACAACGCGGCGGCCAACGGTCTGAACTCACTCGGGTAGTCTTTGGGATGTACTTTCTCTGACCAGTTGCCGTAGAAGGTTAGTCTGTACTTTGCTGTTCCACAGGCGCAGCACTCCATGGCAGGAGCTGCAGTAGCCTCGCCGAATACATGCTCTGCAGGGAGGTAGTACATAAACACGAACAAGCACAATTTTAAAGTGAGAATGCACAAGCCAAACAAATGTTGGAAAGCAGAGTTCAGGGGCATGTACCATGAAGCTGGTTCAACAAACTCAGGGTTCCAGAATTGGTTCAGAATCGACAAAACCAAACCGAAGCAATCAGGCTTTATTGGTACCATGACGCCGCTTATCAACTGAGGTTGTCAACCCAGGCTTTGATCCTTCAACTCTGATTACTCTGCGCGCGCGTACACATAAAGGAGTGACGTCGGCACCGAACAACCAATCACGTCTCAAGCTGAATGTATTTTGGTTATATTATTGTTTATGCAGGTTTTGCACTGTGTACATTGTCCAACCAATGTGAAACGACTCCTAATGTGAAAATGTGTTAAATGAATCCTTAATGTAATGTTCGTCATGTGTTCCGAGAGAAGTAATGGAAAGTATTCTGTTACATATATTTTGAGTGGTTATAGGAGAATATGAGAATATTGTTCTGTACACTGTTCTGTAAATTGTATATGTGTGGAACAATTGAAATAGAAGCAACCTGGAGAAAGAGACGAGAGTGTCGCAATATTTGCTATTAATTTTTGCTATTGTGGTCATCGTGCCCACGAGACCCGTAACACAAGCTTTGACATTAATGAACATCTGCATAAATTAGCAGTTAAATGACTACAATTTGGATTAAGGATTTTGGATTTTGTCACAAAAACAAACATCCCTGGTAAAAACTAGGTAAATGGCACATTTGTCACGGTTTGGTCTTTGTTCTTGTCTTATTGTGAAGTTTCATGTTTCTGGTTTCCCTGGGTAACTTCACTTCCTGCCTTGTCCTGTCACCTGCACCTCCCTTGTGTATTTAAGCCATGTGAATTTGTCGTCCTGTGTCGCGTCATTGTCTGCTGTCTCTTGGTGGCTCATGTCAGAGGTCTTGTTCCTGTTCCCCCCAACCATGTTGGTTTTTGCCCTGAGCGTTTTTTTTTTATTTTGACCGTTTTTGACGATTAAAGTCTTCTTATTTTGAAACGCTGCGACTGAGTCCTGCCTCTCCCTGCTCGCCGCCGCGACCCTCCCTGACAACGTTAGCTTTGAGGCAGACTCATACATATTGAAATACTGGCCCTCGCAAACATTTTGAAGAGCTAGGTCAAGGGGACAGGAACAGTACAGGGGAGTACTTCAATATTTATGAGTCGCCAAATTATTCGAAAGAAAATCCTCACTTGGCATCTAAGTTACAGCTGGATGAGTCAAACATCGGAGACGCCACACATATGTCAGCAGACGCAGACATGGTGGATGATTGACTTGCATACTAGCCTGAAAATTCGATTTGGGTCAGGAGAGGACAATTTTATGAGTCTAAATCCCTTGAGATTCGTTTTTTATTGCACAATAAACGTGTGCTTGGAAGCTAAAGGAGCCCTGTTGCCTTGCTGTCTAACTGCTGTTTATTGGGGGGGTCCTCTCCGAATCTGGCATCGCATTTCCCTGCAGTAAAATCCCAGGTAACATAAAGGCTATGGCGCTGCTCTGTGGTGACATACAAAAGAATATTTGAGTACAGTAAACCAACGAGATACATGATTCACATTACCCACACTACCTCTATTGGGCTTTTTTTTAACAGGGTATAAAAGGCTGGGAGCTGTTCTGCTCTAAAAGACAGGGGAATTAACAGCAGATGGAAGAGCGGATAATGGCAGCATGATGGGCGGTGCAGGATGAAAAGAGCAGATGACGGGCAGCTGACATTACCTTTCTCACACAGTCGAATAGTGAGAGAGCCTTCATCCTGGAAATAAATGACCCTCTTCTGGACAATACTGGCCCTGGAGAGTGGGGAGGAGGAAAAAAAGAGAAATGATGAGTTAGATAGTGAGAAAGGTGCAAAAAGTACATTGGAAGGATAACGATAAAGTGTTTTTCCTGTTCAATATCTGATCCATGTAATCCTTGGCGAGAGGGAAAGGTAATGAGTTCCGTGATGTTGCACGTTGGACAACTAGTCCACATCTTTTGCACGGAAACAGGGCTGTATTCTTAGGACCTCATGACTCAATCACACTGCAGCAGTCCCACATGTGACGGAGCAATCATGCCCACGGACATGAGAGACAGAGCTGGTATTAAATTGGAAAGCAGGATTCGAACAGGCCCTATTCTAATACAAGTAATATTGGCTGGAAAGGAAGCCATACTAATAAGAATAGGTTGTTTTACCAGAGGTAGTTACATTCCTCTTCAGTAAAAAAATGTAATACATTTCTCAATTTGTTCAGACAGAGCTGTAGAGCTGTGTGATGCCACTACTATGGAAAGAAGACATTCTGAGGTTAAAAGCAACAATCAGGCCTTGCAACACTTTTACAATAGATTTGCAATAGGTTAAGATTCCAAAATTGAAATGGCTCAGCATCTGTTTTCAGCCATTAATCAAACGAAACGAAACATAAGATGTTATACCAGTACTGGTATAAAATGTTATGTTTCGTTTCGTTTGATTAATGGCTGAAATTGTTACAGTTGTTGAATTTGTGGTTCACCGGATTTTTGGATAACTGGAAATAAATGAATAAATAACCACGTCGGAGACAGAAATGCATAGAAAGGAAAAATATGTGTTTGAACAGATGCTTGTTCAATAGATAGACACTAAGAGAGCTTTACGGTCAGGAAAAACAACCCTAAAGTACCCTACCCTAAAGGGGAGCAAATATTGCTTGCAACATATTCAAAATAACTTAAGATGGGGCTATAAAAGCAAGAAGTATAAAATATAATTGGTGGCAAGGGAATGTATTCCTGAATGTCAATCAAATTAGAGTCACTTTTCACTGCTGATGAAATATGGAACCAGTTGTACCCTACAGCAGCCTCAGGAGGTGCTGCCGCCATGCTGGAGTTATCTGTTATATTGCTTCTATAAATCTTGTGCGGACTGAATTATGCAATATACCCTGCTACATGGGTTGACTGCTTGGGTATGAAATTGAAAAAAAGGGAATAAACCGAATTGAGCTAATAAATTCTCAATGAGGCTAATGGTCAACTGGTTTATTTATCCAATAAATCCAACAATATATTGTATTATTTGGGAAGACATTTTACCATCTGTTCACTGAGAGCTTTCAGTAAAATATGATTCCCACCTAAAGTTACACCTACGACTAGTGTTTATTTAAGATTTCTCGTCTTCACTAGACGTGTCTGTGCAATCCATACATGAGTGTCTTCACAGCTCTATTTTGAAAATGTGTCAATTACAGGCCACTGCACCTCATAGAAGGCAGACAGTAATAGAACTTGTTTCGTCCCACACATATCTCTAACAACGCTGCTGCATTTCCCTCTGGTCCTAAAGAGGTCACACATTGCTATGTGTAAAGGAGTTCGTTTTGTTCCGAACTACTTTGTTGTTTAAACCCGGGGAAGGCGTGAATGACACGCTATATGCTACGCTCACTTGATTGCCCTGTGCTAAATAAAACGCGTGTAGATTGACGTTGTCCTTGTAATCCACGAAGGTCCATTTATTTTCAATAAAGCACATTATCAAACGATGTAACAATACAAAGCGCCGCGCGCAAGCGGTCAAAAACCCTTTGCCCTCCCGGGTCAAACGTCCTCCCAACCGCACTCTATTTTCCCTCTTTATAGTTGAGGCAATGTTGCAAAGTGTGCCACCCAGTGTTAGACAAAATAAAATGGGAACCTGACAACAATGGCATTTGGCTCTTACACTATGGATATATATTCTCAGATGTCTTTTCCAGACCTATCCAAATGCATGTTAAACTAGGCAGAATTAATTAAATTAGTTATTTATATATACTTATACATTCATTTTAAAACATTTCTCATTCCAGCATTTTCTCTAGGAAGTCTGAGAGTATGATATGTTTAATTGCAATTATGGACTTTTAATTTCCCATTTGACCGCTGGAGAACTTGACCGTTCCACATTGTCATGAAGGAGGAAATTATATTTTTACTTAGGAATATGTATGGGTCTCAAGAGGAACTGATGGCTTTAAGTTAGATCTGCAACTCATTTGACATTACGCTCAGTCTTTTAGCGCTCTCATTACAAAAACAATGGTAATTGCAAATTGTGAAGGTGTTGAATTCCAATCTCAGAGAATATCTTTGATTAAAAGATTTAGCACAGAGGTAACTATGTTTAACTCCAACAACTTGAATGAATTATGAATTATAAAAGAGAGAGCTTAACCAGGCTAGTCCACTTTATAACAGACCGCCTGCAACTCTACCCTGATATCCCCCTCAACGGATGCTGTGGCTAAAGGATTTGATGGTTAAAGGGCCCATATTATGGAAAAATCACTTTTTCTGGGATTTGGGGTGTTATTGTGTGTCTCTGGTGCTTCCACACACATACAAACTTGGAAGAAAATCCATCCATGCTGTTTTGAGTGAGATACGGGTTTCTGAATTGATCCTGCCTTCAGGCTCTGAACGATCCTCAAGGTTTTCTACGTCATAAAACTAAATATTTGAATAATCCCACCCCCTCCAGTCCCGTTTTCCAATCACAGCCTCAAAGACCTATTATAACTTGTTAAAAGTAATCTGGCCCCTTTAAATATCAACATGAGTAAATAAAATCAATATGTATATATAGCTAATGATTATTGTTAGACCGTTAACATTTTAATGAATGAATTGAATGAATATCATTAGTTTTTCAATATAATGTGATCCGATTCTTCCATTGGACCCTGTTCAGACTTCGATGTTAGCAACGCAAGCTCTCGAAATATACTGCTTATGTATACTACTGAAGTCAAATGTTGGTAAGTTCACGTTACTGTAATGCAGCCTCTTTAAAACCAGAAGAAAACAACACTTATTACAATATTAAAACATTATATCTAGTCTCGTATCATGACGGAGATATTCAATCGCGATATTCAAGACAGTCAGGAGCCTATAAAAGTAATTAGCATGAATCTCCATACAAACTGCAGTCCCACAAAGAAATAAGCGATGCAGAGAGAATGGACTCGTATCAGCTCCATTTCAATTCGGTATTCATCATTCGTCGGCCTTCATAGTTGACATCAAATAGCAGCCCAAACACTCCGACAACTAAGTATACTTGAATAATATCTAGTCCCTGTGATCAATAAAAAAAGGCTCATCTCTGTCTGTGACTGCGCCAAGACCGTGACAGTTTAGATGGTGCTGTTTAGCAGCGTACCCCTCTTGTGGTTAAACATTCGGTTGTCACGTAGCGAGCAGGTGACTGGTGGCCTCGTCCCGGAGCACTCCAAGTAAGAGGGGCAGAATACTGATGGGAAGATGGAGCTGGAAGGTCGGTGGAAGGTGAAGATGTGATGGAGCAGATGGCCGCAGGGCAGTGTCAGAGCGAGGGGTAGCACGTCAAGTGTGAGCTTGATAACGAGACGGGGAGTGATCAACAGGACAGCAGAATTTAGATTGCAACCTCTTTCCACCTACGGACAGTAACATTTCTCTCGTCTTTTCTTGGCCTCTAACGGAAACGACTTTTGGAGATTAAAGTAGAGATTTAAGATGAGCTCATCGGTTCTACCAGAAAGACCTTGGGTGGAAATCACACAATAACAAACACACGCCTAACGTTCATAATTCCGAACACACCCGGTCAAACTCAGAGGAGCTTTTTGTATACAGGTATAAGAGAAGAAAAAAAAGAGTGAAAATAAAGTGGGAATATCATTTGAAGTCTTCTGACGAAAATCCTCATCCGGCCTATTAAAACTGGATGATGCTTTGACTGATTATTGAATTATTCGTTATTTTGGAGGCACTAGAGAAACTGAAACAGGTCTGCATTGTAAAATAGGAGCAGACACTGGGACTGCCAAAATCAACAAAAAATGATGTTAAAAAAAAATGAAACAGCTGATGTTTTAATTAACATTGCCAAGTAGCTTCGCTTCAGTGTTGTAATGTGAGAGAAAATGTGTTTCCTGAGGTAATTGAGAACAAACTTTAGCTGAATAGTAGTTTCATGTTTACTGGAAGAGCTGGCTTGTGATATAAGATGGCACACATGAAAAGGTTTCAGGTTTATCTTTTTGGATTGATAGCTCCAAACCTCTACCAGATCATAGTAAAATATGTTAACATTCTCTGCAAAGGTTGAAGTAGGACACATTTCTAGAGATTATTTTTGTAGAGACCGTTTGAGCAATATCTCTAGAATGTAGTTGTTGGGATAATTTAGCACACAACTCTGACGTTTGCATTCAATTCAATATATCTCATACATAGTATGATTCATACTATAGTATGTTTCAGTCAACAGAATCTCAGTCAGTGGTGTGGACAGCATGCTACTGCAGCAATACAATCAGGACTTTCCGGAACAAGCCTGTGAAGAGAAGTCGGAAATGTCGCGAGAAGACCTTCAGTTCATGAAGTCTGTGAAGGAGACAATCAAGAAAGTCAATGGGCACTACAGCATCAGGATGCCCCTTAGAAAGAAAAATGTGGTGATGCCAAACAACAAATGTGTTGCCGAGCAACGAGCATCAAACCTGAAAAGGAAACTCCCCAAAAATCTCCAGCTACCACGACGACTACAAGACCTTCATGTCGGACCTGCTGAACAAAGGATACGCAGTTGAAGTTCCCGAAGACGAGCGCAACCGCAACGACGGCAGAGTATGGTACATTCCCCATCACGGCGTGACCCATCCACAAAAGGGAAAGCTGCGGGTTGTTTTTGATTGTGGCGCTTCATTTTAAGGGAAGTCACTGAACGAGGAACTGTTACAGGGTCCGGACCTCACTAATAGTCTGGTTGGAGTCCTGACGAGGTTTCGACACAAACCCATTGCACTTATCTCCGACATCGAAGCGATGTACCATCAAGGAAGAGTCCCTGATGATCTTTTACGATTCCTCTGGTGGCCACAGGG